>OX235277.1:40569932-40599197 GCA_944472155.2 Trichobilharzia szidati | reverse complement strand
AAACGCAAAAGTGCCCCATGCTGATGAACGATGATTAAGTTGTTATATATAAGTTGAAATTTTGTAAATTCTGGTTTAGCATTACTACTTTGATAGAGCTATTAGCAGCATCGTTAGCGAAATGTCATTAAAAACAACAATATCGGTTTGCTCTCTTTCATTCATTCATTGGAAAATACAAGAAAACCTTTATCATCAGTTATACTTTGTATGAACCATATATTTACGTCCTCGAAAGAACATTCCATACTCATGTACACTTTCGAGTGGTTTTTAGTATACTTCTTGATGGATTTTCAAATACGTCTGGGGTCTGAGCATGTTACAGATGGAACAGGATTCCGTCGAGTAATATACTGTAGTTTCCTGTTTTACTCGAAGATTCTGTGTAAGACGTGAATAAAACCCGGATGAAAATTTTGGTACAAATCTATCAGGTTTATTAGTATTATTTTCGAATAAAGCAAGAACAACAGCGGATTTTGCAGAATAAAATGGTACCATCATTATTTATTTCGTTGGCCTCTCATCAGCTGCTTACAGGCCAAAGTGAGTATTAAGTATATCTACAGAAACAATTTTAACATACTTGCATAGAGATTTCATTTTTGAACAAAAAATCAATCAATACATGCGCACAATGCTAATAATAAAAATAATCACTTTATGCCAAACAATAATAATCATACACAATGGAAACTTCCGGTGTTACGTAATTAGATGAGAGAGAGAGGATGAAAACATCCAGTTACCAGGCAGCAGGACAATGAAAGACTGATAACCGCTTCTTTCTGAACGTATAAATCAGGTTTCAGGAGCTTGATGGAGATTGCTTCTGCAGGCTTAAAGAGAACTGAACTCTTTTGCATACTGATAATTTTGGACGATCTTCTGACGTCCACTTCATGACCCATGTCAAGGAGATACCTGGCCATGGCACTGTTGAATGCATTTGTTTCCTTGAGACGTAGGCTTTTTGGCACATGTTTAGAAAATCGGAGGTATGCTCTTCTTTCTGTCCTTCCAATGTAAGTGCTCCCACAAATACATGTAAATTTGTATATACAGTTGGAATTGTCAACATGAGAAGGATATCTGTCGATTTTTGATTGTACCAAAGAGCAAGTTGTTTGATAGACGGGAACCAACTTAGCAAGCTGCAGGATAGGCTCTGTCTAGTGACATCCTCAATCTTCTGTTGACCATTGCTGCAATGTGTACACCTTTGTAATCAAGTTGAATGTAGATGGGCTTTTTATTCACACTGTGATTTGTTTGACATTTGAGCCTTCAGATCTTCAGTACTTGTTAATGAATCTTTGAGGGTAACCGTTGCTTTTCAACATCTTTTCGAGGAACATAAATTCTCCCTCTAATTTCTCTGTAGGACATATTCTCCCAGCTCTGTGGTACAGAGTATTGACTAGTGCTCGTTTAAAGCTATTTGAATAAAAACTATTAAAATGTAGGTACTGTCCTTTCCAAGTAGACTTTCGGTAAATTGACCTCTGGAGACTACCATCTTCCAGGCGTTGCATGTCAGTGTCAAGGAAATGGAACTTTCCATTATTTCATGTTCCATAGTAAATTCAGTATTTGTATAAGCATCGTTGAAAAATCTGAGTAGGTAGGAAGCATGACTTTCACTAATACATCACAGTAAATTGATTACAACAGTTGGTATTTTTTAAATCATGCAAAATTCCCATTGTAACATATAGAAAATCAAAACAAGTGGTGATTCAGCGAAGAGTCGCTTTTCAAAGAATTTATCATCAAGCTGTATGTATATGGTTTTTAATAAGTTATATCCGGTGAGGGAATTAAATCATAGGTGTGAATACATAAAATAATAATAATAATATGAAATGCAATTTAAACTAAAATGTTTCTGATTATAATCGTAGTTAAATGTCAAGTGGCAAAGCAAATTACTGTCATATATAGAATAATTCATAAGATGGATAGAGCTTGAAAAAGGGTGTGCAGTTATAAGATTAGTAGACAAATCGAATAAAATAAAAACGTTACGTAACATTGTGTGGAATTTAATAGCATAGAATTTAATGTTGTAAAAAGGAATTGATTTAGAATGACAAGTGGAACAAGTGAAATAATACCGGGGACAATTAAAATTGAGAGTAGTAATAGTAACAACTGACCTAATAAAGGAAGAGTATACAAAGTGGATGGACAAAAATGAAAAATTGGTAGAGCTAAAATATGATTAGAGATTACCATACTTTAGCATAGAGGGATTAAGACCATGAAAGTTGGAGGGGTTGAACGAACTTTTTCTGTACACAGAGATCTGGCTTTTCTGTTTCGATAACCAAAGCTTTAGCAATACAGATGAGTCGGGTACGTAGGGATTTGGGTAGATTACTCTTTGCCTTGTAGGTGAGTTTAAAGGCGGAGACTATAGAGATAGGGTGATCATTATCGACCAGATGTTCAATGATCGCGCTTCTTATTGCTCCACTTCCACCTTTTCGTAACCATGTAGGATAGTGTTCTTGCACCCTTTTGGACAAAACTCGAGTCAAACGACTGATATACCTAGCTCCACACGAGCAGGTGAATTGATAAACACACATAGAGTTGGTCAACAGCGGGATCTTGTCCTTCAGGTTATTGAACAGTAATGGTCGACTAGTAAAGGCTATTCTCAGAGATGCACCAGGGACATTATTATTTTATGCATTCACACCTATGATTTAATTCTCTCACCGGATATAATTTCTTAAAAACCATATATATACGATTGTACAGCTTGATGATAAATTCGTTGAAAAGAGCCTTTTCGCTGAATCACTTGTTTTGATTTTCTATACAACAGCTAGCTTAGAGCTAGCTTAGAAAACAACCCCTTATCATCAACTATCAACGACCTCCATCTCTACAAGAGATACATCGATGATACTTTCATTATTTGTGATGAGAATTGTGATTTAAAAAACCTACTTCAAATCTTCAATAACGCCCACCCAAACATCGACTTTACACTTGAGACTGAATCCGACGGAATGTTCCACTTCCTAGACGTCCAGCTGACAAGAAACGCCAACAACTCTCTGAAAAGATCCATATACAAAAAGCCTACTTGGAATGGACAATTCATCAACTTTCAAAGCTTCGTGCCCCTAAGCAGAAAGAGGAACCTGATATACGCTCTTTCCTCGAGGATTCGGAAGATATGCAGCGAGGAAGTGATTGAAGAAGAACTGCGTAATCTCCAAAAAATCCTGATGGAAAACGGTTTCCCGCCTAGGTTCATAGACAAGAATCTCAAACCTAAGAAGACTTCTGAACAAGTCCAATCCGTTCCAAAGAAAATACTCCTGCTTAATCTAGAATTCAAAGGTGATATCGAAGCAGAAATCCTTCGAAAACGTCTCTCCAAGTCACTGAGGAAAACATACTTCGCCGCAAGCCTACGACTGACATTTTCCTGCAAGAAACTGTTCAACCAGAACGCGAAAGACAAGCTGTCGCATTGGGCCACCTCAACATGCATATACCAGTTCACTTGCTCTTGTGGAGCTGAGTACATCGGCCGTACCATGCGCCAACTTGGAAAACGCGCTCGTGAACACTACCCAGCCTGGCTAGTAAAAGGAGACCGAAAACGTGTATACAGTTCAGTGACAGAACATCTGGTCAACTCAGGACACTCAGCGCCTTTCGAAAAGTCCTTCAAAGTAATATACAAAATTCAATCAAACCTATCAAAGGGAGTGAAGTCAAGACATTTGGGCATAGCTGAGGCGTTAGCTATCCAAAAGATCAAACCCACACTTTGTATCCAAAAGAAATACGTCCAACCCTTGTCCCTGCCATGGTCATCATAGACAGGTAATTCTTTTAATAGTGGCTATCCCACTGGCTTTCTTATCCAAACTTCCTGTTTATTCATGTTATTTTAAGTTTTCTTAATCCCTGTCTACCCTACCATAATTTCATATCCACACTTCCTGTTTATTTTGTCATTTTATTATTTCTACATATTTAATTCCTGATTGCATAAACAATTATTCATCATATTAGTTTTTTATCCAAACATCCTGTATATTTTGTTATTTCTACATTTCTAACCCCCAATTGCACAATGTCAATCTTCTTAGTTATTATAATGCTACTTTGTTCGATTTTTATCCGTGCCCCCTGTTTATTATGGCATTTTAATTCCTAATTGTAATTTTTAATAGTTTGACCCTTAATCGGAAATTATTCTGTAACTTTCCCATCCATTTGATATAAATACACGAATGTACAGCCTAGTTGACGGTGACTTCATCGAAAAGAAAATTTTCTTCGCTGCAATTGTCTTTTTAATAACAGTTGTATTCTTGTGCACAACTGAAATAAGTCTAGACAGTATTATTACACTAGCTTGCTATGGAATCAATAAATTCGTAAATACTGTATGACGTCATACTATTTTATATATGACCTTTCGACATATGTATACTGTATGTACACTGCCCCCACCCATATACTCTGACTTATATTAAGCTTTCAGTCAATTTTCGTATGATTCATTTATTCATCTTTTCATCTTTGCACTTGTACGAATAAACTTTTATTTTACCTTCATTGATTTTTCATCTGAATAAAATTCAGTGTGAACATTAATCATGAACATGCCATGATCTTTATTGATTTTCATTCAGTTTCTCTGATATCTGACAATCATTTGAGTATTATAGTTATGCATGTTATCGTGTGCGTGTGTGTGTGTATCTGTAAGTGATAACATACATAAACATAACTCTAAATTCAGTGTCACGTAAATGATTATGAATGACAAGTGAGTGTTTGTGATTAATCTTCAGATTGAACCTTATGCAGTTTGATTACAAAAATGCAAAAATAAAAATAATTATAAATCAGGGAGAGAAAATCGAGAGAGGGTTATTTGAATAAGGCATTTAGAAGACAAATTTCGCGAGATAATAATAATTTGCTTTATTCCAAAACAGTACTTGTGATACAGAATGGAATTCTCAGCATTTTTACTACAGTATTGCATCCAGTTAGTACATTATCAATAAATAGAATTCTACATAGATTAAGGAAACCACAGTTCATTATGACAACGACATATTGGCATGTCGGTAGCAAAGCCAAAGTTGAACAGTGTTTGAAGATGTTAGAAAAGTAGGTGCTGTCATATTTACTGGCGTAAGCGGAAGAAAGAAACAAAGCAGAACATAACGGAAAAAGGAGAGAAAAACAAACGAAAAAAAGAAAAAGAAAGGAAGGAAAGAAAATGTTGTGCCTATGAATGATATGAGTTGGAAAGACGAGGTCCAGTTGTACTACTGACTACTTAATGAATTATAGGTGTCACTCCTAATGCTTTCTTTATCGCACAGAACACGAGCTAAGTAGGGTATGGTTGAGTTTCTGTACTTGCCGGTGCGAGCATATAGTTTTCTATATAGGCTTCTGGTCTCCTGCCTGATGAGATACAAGGGGAGAGTTTTGAGTGAAGAGGGTGGTGTGAGTTAGATAGAATGGATTTAGCCCATTTTTCACATGAGTCCATATGCCTGTCGACCAGAATATTAACAAGCTGGTTAAGTGGCACATTGCTTACCCTGCTGACAACCTCTAACATCCTGCGTAATATTTTGCAACTATCCGGTCAAATCTTGATCACAGTTCATATGAATCCTGCGTAATATGTTATAGTCTTTCTTCAGTAGCCGTGGAAAAACTAAGGGGGAACAATACAGAATAATAGGCAGAATGCGAGAGTTAACGAATTGTAGGTGTAAGGGTTGGGTTATATCAGAATGTTTTAATTTCTTGATGTAGAAGGTAAGACGGAATATTTTTATAAAAATCGCCAAGATATGAGACGACCAGGAGAGATCAGCAGATAGAATGACGCCTAGGTATTTAATTTCCGACTTGGTTTCTATTTCAGTGCCATCTATGTTGCATACCACGTGAGAGCCAAACAGTTTGTTTAGGTTGGATTTATGCCTAAAGGTGAAATTGACTGTTTTGCTGTTTCTTTACAACCGCTTTACAACTAACATAGTTAACAATAATAAAATAAAGGTCATGACAATTACTCAGTTAAATAAAAACAAAAGTACGCACTGATGACCAATCATATTTAAAAACGTCATGTAGACCATGGTAGGCGAAGATTGAAGTCTATTGTTTTTTGTACACACAGTTTAGGCTGTATGTGATTAATCCCCCAAATTACTTCCATCACCCTCAATAACCAACCTTGAATTACAGTTATGTGGTGAAATAATTGTGAAGCAGTCATTAATATTTATTTTGTGACCTGACATTAATAAGTGTTTTGCAATGGATTATGCTGGATTTCTATTCAGATTACTGGCATTGGGATTTTCTATATGATTTAGTAGCCATTTTGGAACATGTTCTTTCCGACGACACTGGAACATTCTATTGGTTCTACCTATATAGGTGTCACCGCAACAACTGCAGGTGAACTTGTGGATACAGTTTGAAATAGAGTCTATAGAATTTCGTCCTTTAATCGTAGGTACGGGGATCGAAAATGTTCGGCAAGTGCGAAAAAGAGATGCGGCGTAGAATGTGCGTTTGATGGCTGACCGAAGTCTCTGAGCTAGTTGTCAACTGCATAATCTGGTCACCCTTGAATGGTAATTTAATAAAAATAGCTTTCTTTGGTAGAGAAGCTGTCTTTTCTAGATGTGGTCTGTCCTTACTGTGACAGTTGATAAAGTTTTCTGGATAACCATTAGCTAATAGAACTGAATGTATATGTCGAAGCTCATCAATCAATGTGTCGCTCGTACATGTTTTGCGGTCCCTTGAGAACAAACATTTCAGTAGGGAACGTTTATACTGGATACGAACAAAACTGGTGAAGTAGAGATATTGTCCACTCCATGTCTGTTTATGAAAAATATATCGCTTAATCGTTCCATCGTCTCTACTTGTCATTGTAATATCCAGGAAACCGAGTTTGTTATTCGATTCGAGTTCGGAAGTCACTCGGATATTTGGATAAATATGATTAAATAGGGTAATAAAGTTTTCAATAGACTTACTATCACTGCCAATAGTGAGTGTATCAACCACGTAACGTTTATATAGCATGAATACTCCAAGCATACCTTGCATTTGTTTTTCCGATTTGGACATGAATATATCTGCTAACACGGGCCCAGGAAGGTTCCCCATCGCAACACCATCGATTTGTTTGTATGCCTTTTCTTGGAAGGTGAATCTAATATTTTCTGTATATATAACATGAATAAACAGGAAGTTTGGACAAGAAAGTCAATGGGATAGTCACTATTAGAAGAATTACCTGTTTATGATGGCCACGGCAGGGATAAGGGTTGGACGTATTTCTTATACCTTATTATGTTGCTCACAGGTCACTACTGGCACTTGGAGTGCTTATTAATTCGTCAGGTGTTATGTCTTGACAGCTTACAACCTTCCTGTTGTCTTCACCAACAGGAATCTCACCATTATCCATTAAATTGGCATAATATAGCTCAAAAATTATGCACAAAATCTTTTTGTCTAATTAATCACAGAAAGTATATTTCAAATACAACAACAAGCACTAGTCACCATCAACAGAAGAAATTTGAAGGAGTTCATCGCTTTCACTATAGATGGCACGGCAGAGGATATCAAAGGCAGGATTGGAAAATCAAGACAATTACTCCGAAATCAATATGAAAAACCTCTGCACTAAACATAAACAACAAGATACGGATTTTCAACACTGACGTCAACTCACTGCTTCTATATAGCTCAGAGACTTACACCTTCACGGGAAGTATTTCTAGCAGGCTTCAGACTTTCATGAAGGGTTTTCTCCACTGACTCGACACTAAGGATCAGATGACTAGAGATAATAGACATTAGGGAACAAATCAACCAAGAACTCATTGCCCGACAATTATGCCTGAGGAAATGCAGGCAGTCTGCTGAGTAACATTACGCGCAATCCATTTGAGCGGAACCAGATTGAGAAACGATGAGTTTAGGCGTCTGAGGGTGACACTGAGGAGACCATGTGAGGAGGAGGAGATGAGAGCTTCAAGAAAATCGTGGAGCCGGCTAGTAAGGATAGCAGAGAACAAGATGAAATCAAGATGTGTTACTGAAACCCCATATTCCACTCGATACCCATGGGATTAACAAACACCATTTAATGTCTTCAATGTAGCTTCAAGTGTTAGGGATCTAGTCATACACTAAAGGGTTCTAGCGTTCCGATGACTTACTAGACAGATAATAATGTGTACATTACTATTATCAATAAAGTACCTGATTGCATTTTATGGCTAATTAATGACTGCTTCTAAGATAAAATTCGCGGAGTTCTTACAATTAATCACCGTTGATGTGATTCATAAGAATACATACTATCAAATGACATCAAAAGGGAGTTGAATTTTTATTTTTATTTATTTTATTTTGATTTATTTTGATTACAGCTTGATTCCACACCGTATTTTCAGTACAAGTATGAAATTTTCAGCATGGATATCGGTAGCCCGAATTTCAGGCCGACCATAGATATTTGTATTTTTGGCAATTACATTGCGTTCTTAGTGGAATATTGAGTTTAAACTTGAACTTTGATATTTCAGTAGTGGTTGTCTTATTTTTACGGGGTGGAGTCGTTAGTTTCACGTCCAAACTTTCCTCTTTATCAGACTTAATACTAGTTAGTAAATTAGGAGAGGTTAGAGAGTAGATCGGCCTGGATCATGTGAGTAGTTGGCGGGTACTGAACCATTGAAAATTGCATTATAGAATCCCTAGCCATTCACTTAGAAGAACCAGAACTAATTGGTGGATGGTGACTAGCAGTGGAATCCAGGATGCCACTGCTAGTCACCATCCACCAATTAAATTCTAATTACATGTTCAGACATCCTCGAAGCATCTGCACAAGAAGCCGACATGTCAACCCGAAACCGAGCACTTCGGTCCAACCAATCGACGGGAAAATCTAAAAATTCAATTAAAGAACCAGAACTGTACATACAAAAGAAAATTATTCAACCACTTCTACCATCATGGTAACAACTCTGTTGAGTTGACTTAATTTTTTTTGACTTGTTTGCTTGCTTTTTCTAACTACTTAAAACTTTTATGTAATTCAGTATTTTATTTTGTTTCCATGTGCACCCTGAGCACAACTCTTTCATCAAACTATTCATGTTGTTATTACGTAACTCTTCTTTAATAATCGTTCGTGAAAACTGATAACTTTTGTTACTACTCTCTTATATCAACATCCAATTCATCTGAACTTACTAATTGTATTTTCGTTTGACAAATTTAATTTACACACACACACACACACACAAAACAACCATATATATTTGCGATTGAACAGCTATGAAAATGAATTCGCCGTCGAAAAGAGACTCTTCGCTGAAATGCTGGTGTTCTGTCTATATATATTGGCGGCCTGCTTAATTTTGGGCTACCGAAAAATCCTATCGATAATTCACAGATATTTCCTCCTATTCAGTTTGTTTTAATCTGATAAAATATAACCTTCAATTACGTTTTACACTCTGGCGAGTATTTAATGTGCTTACAACTTGCTGATTCGCAAGTTTCTAGTTATCGTGAGAAAAAGAAGTATAATCGTGGGTTGGGGCGTATGGCAATGCAAAAGATGCCTAGCTGTTCTTGGGTCTGTGTCCTTGGCTCATAGAATAAATTCCTGAAACTTTACTAACTGCCATTCAACCAAATTATATGCATTTACCGATGAAGACAAAAGGGAGACATCATAATTCCTTGGTATGCGCTTCACATCGAGCAGAAGTGTTTCACATGGTCTACCTTCACGTGATATTTTATTTGAAGATCTTGGATGAAGAGAAAATATCAATCAATAAACTATCCTGAAAATTTTGCACAATATATAAAGGCTGTACAAAATAAAGATATTATTATTATTTATCATGGGTTGTCCGAGGGTGACATCTGTCTGTCTGTCTGCCAATTTTCGACATAGAACTTTGCACATATGTGCAGAAGTTCAAGTCGCCACATTCCATGTAGCACACAAAGCAAGAGAAGAAAGTAGGAGAAATGCATATTAGAAACAGTAAACAGAGGTGTGAGACAAAGGAATAGTAATAACGAAGAAAAATATAGTTTCATTTGAAATCATAAGAGTGGATGCATCTGCGCCATTGAGAACGAGGATTCTGATCCATATCAGCAATTGTCTCTAGCAAGTGGTTTTTACCGTCCCGAGGACCCCAACCAGTCAGAAAGTCTACACTTCCCTACGTGGCTTAGACTAACTGTTGTAGATTTCATTGACTGGTGCCATGTTTTCGTTTGACCGCTGCTAGCGCTTTCCAGCCTGACCCTATATCAGCTAACATTGCCCGTCGGGGAAGGCGATGACTAGGCATACGTAGCACATGTCCTAACCATCTCAGGCGATGTAATTTCACAGTCTCGTCGATTGATTTCCCTTCCTTACATAGCACTCGACGCCTAACATGGAGGAGGAGGTCATGAGAAGAGGAGATGAAAGCATGTTGGCAGACGTGGAGCTAGGTGAAAACGTTGGCAGAGAACTGACGGCAATGAAGACGTGTGGCTGAAGCCTTATGTTCCTCTAGGAACTACAGGAAAATATTTTCTACCGTTGGTTTGTAAGGATTAGTTTTGTTTTTACGAGTTGATCATGGATTGATATCAGTCAGAGAACTATTGAAAACCAGGGAGTACTGGACAGCTGTTTCATCAGTCTAGTTTGCGAATCATCGGCCGATGATCAACGCTTAAAAGCAAAACTTATCCTTACAAATTAGTCTGATGCTCGCTTGTGACTTGCTACATAATGGAGTTTCCTGGAGTTCTAGTGAGAAGTCACGTGTGAGGATGGATGTCCCACCGATGACATTGGTTGGGGGTATCGCTTAATCACGAATTGGTAGAAGTTAGATTTCATGGGATGGCCATTGAGGAGTCGGGTCCCAGTGGCTGAATGCTATACGAGCTCGCTTGCCTTGTAACCGGAGGGTCACGAGTTCGAACCCCAGTGGGTGTGGGTGCGTACTGCCGATGATTCCCAAACTAGGAAGAAACAGCTGTCTGGCAGTACTCCGATGCTGGTTTTCAATAGTTCTCTAACTGTGATATCAATCCGTGATCAACTCGTAAAGAAAAAATAATAATAGTTTAATTATGGGTTGAAAAAATCCACCAATTGGTTAGTTGAACACTGACATATTCTGAGATCTCACTGACTTGCTTTTTCTAGTAGAATATTTGCAGGCTTCTCATTTTGTGAATATCATATTTGTGAACTTATAAAAACTGTTAGTCCGTCAGTTAACACAACTCACTAAAATCAATCAGGAGTGATCAGTTAAGGATAAATCTCTTTTCACTAGACAAGGGTACAAATCATGTGACTCGAATATTTGGAAGTGACTGATTAGTAAATGCTTGAAAATCATGTGAGATAATCATTAACCTAGTCTCATGATTGTTTAATCTTTATAGCCTCCACCCCCCCAACGAGGTGACCTTGATTAAAGTGCAAACAGGAAGTTTTAGTTCTACTTTAATGTTATTCATGAGTGTTTATTGTTTTTTACGAGTTGATCATGGATTGATATCACAGTTAGAGAACCATTGAAAACCAGCACTGGAGTACTGGACATCTGTTTCTTCCTAGTTTGGGAATCATCGGCAGTACGCAACCGTCACAGGGGTGTGAACCCAGGACCTTCCGGCTTCAAGGCTAGCGAGCTTTTATACTATTCAGCCACTGGGACCCGACTCCTCAATGGCCAGTACATCAATTCTAACTTCTACCAATTCGTGATTTAGCGCGACCGATGATTCCCAAACCTTCTTCAGTTGAGACAAAGAACAAACATGTGACAAAAGACTATCTGGTACTCAATTATTTCAATGATTCTACTCAGTTTCAAGGCAGAACATTAGGCAAATAATGAAAATTAAATAAATCTTGGAGATTAAAAAGACTGAGAGTATCTGAGCCAGTGACAACAATTCTGAGCCATGTCACCATCACTATCAAGTCAATTAGTTCTTAGCATTTCTACACCTCCTGATAGCCATCGGACACTTCCTTACTTGGCTAAATAACCAATATTCAAAGACATCATGAATACATCTACCAAAACGACTAAAAAAAGTGATTCAGTCGAATGAAATCACTGTAGAAATCTGCTGCAACCAGTTTCAAGAACAAGATTCGGGTTTCCGACATAAATGTCAAATCAGTGCTTCTATGTGGTTTGAAGAAGTAACCAGAGTGCACAGAATGCGTTTAGACGAGGCTTCAAACTTTCACCAACAAATGCCTTCGCTGGCTCGATGGCCAGTAAGCATAAGCGATGAGGACCTGTGGGATCAAACCAACCAAGAACATACTGCCTAAAAAAATATTGCGAATTAAACAGAGATGGATCGGGTACACGCTGAGGAGACCGTTGATCGACATCGCGCGCTGTGCACAGCCTCGAGTTTAACCCGAATAAGAAACAGAGACTTTGGTGTCCAAGGGTGACATAGAGGAAATCATATGAGGAGGAAATAAGAATTTATGTGCATTCGTGGAGCCAGCCAGATAAGGAGGACTTCAGAGGACAGGATGAAGTGGGGATGCACCGTTGAAGCTCTGTGTTCCGTTCAGAACTTCCAGAAATATTATTAAGTACACTGAAAGCGTTTACATGCTTGAAATAATATATTTGTTTCTATTGGAAAGAGATTTAACACTGTTTCTACACCTAGTGCTGTCCATAAGCTACCTGTATTGGTCCTTTAATTAACTGCGAATGAGTCTTTCTGTGATGTGTAGTTCCAAATCAGTTACCTTGATCAGGTTTTCAAATATTGGTTTGTAGGGATTTGATTGATTGGCTACAGGATTTCATCATGAGCTGACATCAGTTAGAGAACCACTGGAAAACCACCAGGAAGTACAGCCAAACAGTTGTTTCAACCTAGTTTGGGACTCTTCAGCAATACGCACCCACCACTAGGGTTTGAATCCAGGATCTTCTGGTTACAAGACTAGCGAGTTCGTAGACCATTAAGCCACTGAGACCTGATCCAATGGCCAGTCCATTGATTCTAACTTCTGCCAGTTCATGAAACATAGCGCGACCACTTTGCAATGCGTTCTTCGATGAGTTACTGCCTCACTTTCAACGTGTTTTACCCTACTGGTCACGACTTTCCACTAGAACCCAGGTGACTACCTACCTGAATAAGGCCAGTCGCTAGAATGCATTTCATCAGGTTATTAACTACACTTACCGTATGAGGGCTGGCCAAAGTGGGATTCGAACCCATGGACCATTGTCTGAAAGCCAACTACATCTACACACATCAGCATCATGACTAGCTATTATCCTGGGTCAGGCTTGTTAGACATCCTGATGATTTAGGCAAAACTATAGAACTGATCCCCAGAAAGACAACCTATGATAGAATGACCCATGATTGATTCTTGAACTAGAACAATTTGTGGAAAAGGCATGCGTGTTAGCGATGGATAGTGCATATTATTCATTTTGTTTTTATGTTTCTCTGTTGTTTTTGTGTTGTGTTGTGTTGTGCTGTGTTTTGTTTTGTTGATGTCCAGAGAATTTAGGAAGTATTGTTATGACTCATTCATTATCATGTCATAGATTTTAGATCATTAAATAAATAATACAGATTCATGAATGATGTACACATCACATGATGATGATAGTGTTGTAAACAGCATTTATGACACGTTTTCCAACAGTTAGTTAGTTAGTTAGCTAGTTAGTTGATTTCTATTCATTCTTATAAAATGAAGAGATGACCTTGAAGTTAATCGATCCAGTAAATGTCAGTCAGACAGATACACATACATTTTAAATAGCTTTTATGATACCTTTATGCACGGCTATAAAGAATAATATCAAGGTTAATAAGAAAGCATCATTTTATCAATGAATTGCACATACTTAAAATACATATTTTAAACAGTGTAGTAAACACTTACTGCCATGTGTTAGATAATAAGTATCTTCAAGTATTGGTTTTGTAGGGATTTTGTTCGATTGGATGAAGGATTTCATCATGAGCTGGCATCATTTAGACAACCATTGGAAAAACACCTGGGAGTACTGGATGGCTGTTTCGTCCTAGTTTGGGTCTCTTCATCGGTACACTCAATGGTCTACGCGCTCGCTAGTCTTGTAACCAGAAGGTCCTGGGATCCAACTCTGGCGTTGGCGGGTACGCACTGCTGAAGAGTACCAATCCAACGGTTCTCTAACTGATGTCAGTCAGCTCATGATAAAGTCCTCCAACCACTCAAACGGAAATCCCTACAAAGCCAATACTTGTAAACATTAGTTATGATTCCGATAGATTCTTCATCCAAATATCCTGTCTATTTTTGTTATTTCTACATTTTTAACCCCTAATTGCCCAATATGTCACAATCTTCTCAGTAATTATGATGCTACCTTTTTTGAGGTTCATCCGTCCCCTGTTTATTATGGCATTTTAATTCCTAATTGTAATTTTTATTAATTTGACCCTTGACCGGAAATTATTCTGGAACTTTCCCACCCATTTATCATAAATACATGAATGTACAGCCTAGGTGACGGTGACTTCGTCGAAAAGAAAATTTTCTTCTCTACAACTGTCTTTTTAATATTCTCAATAATCAAATGTGTATATTCCGAGATAAGTTATATTTTTTGGACAACTTAATACGATTTGCTTCAAACCGTACTTTGTGTGTGTGTGTGTGTGTGTGTGTGTAAATGAAAAATCCTATTTCATCACTAAAGACAAGCTTTCACTACTCTCAAGTCTGTGTGGAGGTCAACAGCACTCAGCATCAAAAATAACATCCGGATTTTCAACTTCAAAGTTAAGGCAGTGCTACTATATGGAACAGGGATTTTGTGCGTCATAAAGAGCATCCCAAACAAACTACAGACCTTCATTAACAGTTGTCTTCGCTCAGTACTACTCAAGGTCAGATGGCCGGCCAGAAAACATCAGCAACAGAGAGGGATCTCTGGCAATGAGCGAACCAACCTAGCAGGAACCAATTGTGCAACAAATAGGCAGGAAGAAATGGAGATGGATTGTCTGGCCATACTCTGAGGAAACCATCAAGTGACATCACTAGACAAGCCATTGCTCGAGTGGAACCCGACTGAATGGGAAGCGGCGAGTTGGTCGTCAGTGCAAGGGTGACTTGGAGGAGGTCATGTGAAGAGGAGATGAAAGCGTGTGGGCAGACTTGGAGCCAGGTGAAGACTCTAGCAGAGAAGCAAACGCAATGGAGACACATGACTGAAGCCCTATGTTCCTCTAGGAATTAAAGGAAACAATAATAATAATATAATAAATAATCACTGAAGCATCCTTCCAGAAAACTTTTATTCTGTTCACATTCATCACTGATGACTTGCTGTCTGAGTTGGGTAGTTCATTTTTGAGCAGCTTCATTTCGTCATTCCTGCTGAGGGTGTGCAAAGAAAGCTTCTCAGTTGACCCATTCAGCTGTGAGGATACGATCACACTTAAAGTATCCAGCTAAACTACATAAAAATCTTGCCAATTATTTCAAAATTTAAAAGGTCCTCTATTTATAGACTTAATGAGTAATCATAAACGATGATGAAGACATGAAAAGTATTGATTTCTGCAGGCAAAATTAGAGTTTTACAGTAATAATAAAGACGGGCAAGAAATTGATCAACTTACTTATGCCAGAGTTAAACAACTTGTGTTAACTATTAAACAGTTGCTAAGTAACATTTAAAATATTGTAGCGGTAAATAATTCCCCAAAATTATTGACCACAGCAATCATCACTCAACATTGGATGCTGACCCTCACTGTTTAAGCCAACTTGTTTAACTGAAGGCTTCCGGTCAAGCATCCACGCCATTTGGTACTCCGTCGTGTCACGTTCGTGCACGATCACTAGCCAGCTAAGCAATCATCTCGCACTCCGATTTGGTCCCGAAATATATCTCGTAATTTGGACGATCAATTGTGGTCTTTTGCTTTGTTTTTGGTCTACGTGGAACGAATACTGTAGAAGTTGTGGGTATTAGATCTTGTGTTAGTATACTCCGTACAATCCGCGAACGTCAATACCACCAGCCTCTAAAATATCATTATTTTATTCATCCTTTAGATTCAAAGTAGAACAGAAGGCTTCAGCAGCACGTCTCCATTGTATTCTGTCCTTTTGTGTCTTCTTTCAGCTGGCTTCACGATTACTTGTAAGTTTTCACTTTGTCTTTGTACAATCTGGTCCATGTTATCCTCAGAAGCCCGACTTGTAGTTGCCCATTTGGGGGGTTCCACTGGAGGAGTTTGGTGTTTATTGCCACTCAATTGTCTCCCCAGTGTGTGTTTACTCCATCTCTGTTTCCTTCTGCATCTTTTTTCTGATAGGTGACAGGTTCTTGACTGATTCATTCGCCTGACTGAGTTCCTTGGTGCATATCCTTTTTGTTTGGCTATCTCTGATCTTCAGTTCCTATCACAATTACTCCTTATCGCCCGCTAAAAAGAGTATTCAGATTCAGATTATGAGGATAGAAGGCTCTTGTTGCGTATGTTAATCCTCGCGATATATATCTCTGCAGAGATACAGTTTCTCTTTGAAGGAGTTCACCAATGGAGCTGTTACTACTGAATCAGGAGTTCCAGTCGTTGACCATTCTGTGAGAGAATCTAAACTCTAAACGTATTTTATTCTACCTCGGTTTGAGCATCTTCTTGTGTAGATCTCGTAAATGTATCCTAGAGGGAGAGAAAAGGTTTGGAAGGTCAATCCCTAAATCACTCTTGAATATACGGTAAACCAAAATTAAGTAATCTCTCCTCCTTCGGTATGATAATGGGAAGAGATTTGAATGCTCCATCCTCATGTCATGAGGAAGGTGTGAGATACCACTGACTAATTTCGTTCCTACCCTCTGTACTCTTTCCAGGGTATGTGCCTCCTTTTTGAAACATGGACCCACCGCTTGTACGCAGTATTCTAGATGAGGTCTGACATATGTTGCATAGAGTACTTGGAACATACCCTTCGAAGAGCCCATAGCATTCGAAAAGTCTTAGCTGCGGCTCGATTACAATTCGCCGTTGTTTTTAAGTCATGGCTTACAATAATTCCTAAGTCCTTTTGTCCCCTAACATCTGGCAGTTCTGTGTCCCCCAGGGAGTACGACGTGTAAGACTTCTGACCTAGTTGCATTACCGCGCTTTTCTTGGAATTAATTAGCCCATTCGGCTAATTTATCTAGATCATTTTGTAGTACCAACCTATCATCAATACTACTTACGGTTTTCCATATCTTGATATCGTCCGCGGATAGTAAGGAAGATGAGGTAAGAATTTTCGGCACTTCATTTACGTATAATAGGAATAGCAGTTCCCTGAGGTACTTCACTTAGTACTGCTTTCCACCCTGACAGTACACCATTAACCCTTACCTTCTGCCTTTTATCCATCAGGTAGTCACATAAGCGTTGGTCTAATCAAAAACGTTTCAGTTTACTAAGAAGGCCTAAATGGGATACCTTATCGAATGCTTTACTAAGATCGATAAAGACAACGTCCAGTAGATGGTTCTTATCCCTTGCCTTGACCCAATCTTCCCTAGCTAACAGTAAGTTTGTGAAGCAGGAATCCTTGGTGTTCCACAACCAGAAAGCCATGTTTTTCCATATGAGCCAAGAGCTGATCCCTTATGAGTTTTTCTAACACCTTTGCTATAATGCCGGTCAGTATGTTCCAGTCTTTAATGTGATTCATATATTTCTTTATTGCTAAGGTTGAAAACCAGTTGAAGGAGAATCCTTGAAATAACAGCATTAACAAAGGATGAGCTGATAGTGTTCTGCCACATCTTTCGCTCGTATGAAAACTTTAAACAACATCAGTTTGAAAAAACAATAAAAATCAATTTTTAGAGCAACTATGCAACACTTCATCAATATGCGTTTTCAGCCTCACGAGGTAGTGAATTCAGATAGCATTTGACCTATTGTAATAATCATTCCAACTGACTAAACTGACTCTATGATCTTTCTGTGACTTGTGATATGTGTTGGGTGAAAGAAAACTGAGTATATTACTAGTCACCCACGTGGAATTCATTTCTTTTTAAACTGTGCGCCATTTAACTACTTAAATGAAATAAGTAGTATATTTCGCTATGTACGGCTAAATTATTTGATTAGGTTGTTTTAAACAGTTATTATATTGAAGACTTATAAACAATAATAATTAGTAAGGTAAAAAATTGGGAGAGATTTGTGAGTAGTACACAACTTTCAGTGATATATTAAATCCATTGACGAATGGGAACTTTCAAAACATTTCAAGATAAAATGTAATTACTGGGTGTGTCTTCTGAGCGTGCGTGAATTGGGAGATATATGGTTTCGTCCCAGAGTTTTCCAGAATGCTTTCGGGTATTCATGCTTATCCAAACAGCTTTTCCGGAAGGAAATCTTCGCATTCGCTTCTGCAAGCTTCACGGACAAACGTAGAAACTTGTTCAGTTCCTTTACAGTCGAACGGTCCTTGATCTTTTTCAAATCACAGAATATACACATTTGATTATAGGGGATAATAAAAAGATAGTTGCAGAGAAGAACATTTTCTCTTCGACGAAGTCATCAACTAGGCTGTACGTTCGTGTATTTATAATAAATGGGTGGGGGTGGCATTGGGCCACTTCAACTTGCATATGCCAGTTAACTTGCTCGTGCCGAGCTGAGTACATCCGCCGTACCATGCACAAACTTGAAAAACGCTCTCGTAAACAATATCCAGCCTGGCTAATAAAAGGAGAACGAAAATGTGTATGTGGTTCAGTGACAGAACATCTGATCAACTCAGGACATTCAGCGCCTTGAGAAAAATCCTTCAAAGTAATATACAAAATTCAATCAAACCTATCAAAGGGAATCAAATCAAGACATCTGGGCATAACTGAGGCGCTAGCTATCCAAAAGCTCAAACCCACACTTTGTATCCAAAAGAATTACGTCCAACCCCTGTCCCTACCATGGCCATCATAAACAGGTAAATTTTTTTAGTAATGACAATCTCATCGCCTTTCTTATCTAAACTTTCTGTTTATTCATGTTATTTTAAGTTTTCTTAAACCCTGTTTACACTACCATATTTTCATACCCACTCTTCCTGTTTATTTTGTCATTTTACTATTTCTACATATTTAATCCCTGATTACATAAACAATTATTCATCACATTAGTTTTTTTATCCAAACATCCTGTATATTTTGTTATTTTTACATTTCTAACCCCCAATTGCACAATGTCAATCTTCTTAGTTATTATGCTACTTTGTTCAAGTTTTACCCATCCCCCCTGTTTGTTATGTCATTTTAATTCCTAATTGTAATTTTTTATTAATTTGACCCCTAACCAGAAATTATTCTGGAACTTTCCTATCCATTTGATATAAATACACGAATGTTCAGCCTAGCTGATGCTGGCTTCGTCGAAAAGAAAATTTTCTTCGCTGCAACCGTCTTTTTATTAATTTCTACATTTCTAACCTCTAATTGCACAATATGTTAATCTTCTCAGTAATTATGATGCTACTTTGTTTGAGTTTTAACCGTCACCCTCCCCATATTTACTATGGCATTTTAATTCATAATTGTAATTCTATTAATCTGACCCTTGAGCAAGGACCGTTCGAGGATAAAGGAACTGAACAAATCCCTACGTTTTTCCGTGAAGCTTGCTGAAGCGAATGCGAAGATTTCTTTCTGGAAAGGCTGTCTGGATAAGCATGAATACCCGAAAGCATTCTGGAAAAATGTGAATAGACAACTGGGTGACTTACCAATGTATTTATAGACAAAAGAATATAGGTTTCATTTGGTGTGAGGTGAGTTGTATTCAATGGTTTGCGAGAAAATGATTTCTACAAAATGCATACAAATAAATACCAGATGGTTGGGAACACTGAATGTAAATTCAAGCAAGGGTTTACAGATATCAAGTGCTGTGATAATATAAAGAGGTCAAATTGTGAACTGTAATAAAATAAAAGAGATTTAATAAGCTTGAGGTGGTGTGATACAGACAGGGTGATCCAGCGGAATATTATTCTCATATATTCTCACTGTTCATTACTGCATTAGCAACAGAAATCTATGTGTGTATTTGAACATTCTATTTCGCGTTGTATAATGTAAGTTAAAATCACACGCTGAGTGATTGGTTAACGAATATAAAACTATATATATATTTATACCTTTACCTCCGTGTTTTGTCTTCTGTTTTTACAGTTGGTGTCACTGCCTGTCAACAAATGAAAATCCCATGGCCTGCAGTTTTTACATAGGGAGACATATTGATTTTCTTGAAGGATTTCGAGGCTGTTGCGTAACTGAATGGCGTTCAAGTTCCGTCAGCGAAGACCCTTTTACTTGGGACGCTGCTCATAGGTAAGGCGAAGGCAGCATATGATAGTGTGAAGCAAATAGGAGGGCAAGCAACTTGGAAGTCAAAAGTGGAACGCTTGAAGGTGGAGTTTGACAGCCCAATGTACAAAGAGCGGGTGATGCAGTAGTTTCATACCACATAGCTGGGAGTTGACGGTGACTCTCTTGTATTGGCACTGACCCTGACAAACCTACTGCGTCTTGCGTTGACAACACTGGACGAAGATTCTGAGGCACAAATTTTGGCGTCTCAATTTATTGACAGTGTTTCAGGGCACATATTTCAACAGCTACGTCTGATTCACGCCATGAGTTTAGTGTAAAATACACAAGGTTGACACATAATAAAGGTCAGATGTTGTTTATCCATGGGTCATTTACGGTGTGATGCCGGCAATTAAATTCACTTGCAAAGAAGACTATCAAGGAAGCATTTATTTTTTGGATGTTCAGACGGCACATTTAAGCGAAACATCTACAGATAAGCGAAATGGAACCGACAGAATATCCATTTCCATAGTTTCATACCCGTACAATATAAACAGAACTTGATTCGTTGTATATTTCCAAAAGAATTAATAAAATTAGGCGTGATACTATGGTTAAGAAAAAGCTTTATTTGAGAGGACAGTTCAAAGGTGATATATGCAGTGACATAATAAGCCGTAGGTTGATTAGATCAGTTGTTGAAAGGACTTCCAGTGCTGCAGAACTAACTACACGTCAGTTTCTCAACCAGACCCTATTTGACACAGTGCACCAACGATGATCACATCAATGTGTGTATACAAGTTCAACTGCTCATGTGGAGCTAGCTATATATAGGTAGAAGTCAGAAGAATTTGTATTTACGCGCTCGTGAATATGTTCCTTATATATATATATATATATATATATATATATATATATATATATATATATAAACACTGATGTCAAATCGATTCCTCCATATGGTTCGGAGATTTGGCGTGTCACAAGGAGCATTCCCAACAGGCCATCGACCTTCATCAATATCTGCCTTCACTCAGTACTGAATACTACGTGACCATGTGGAAAGGATAGTGCATCGGTGGCACACAGGTAGAATGCTCTCCAACCACACAGGTGGTTTGGAGTTCGATCCCTGGCCAACGAAGCACTCCTTTACTTGACTAAACCGATAGTAAGACTGTGGTGAGAGCTGGCTGCTAGCCAAAGTTGGTAGACAGTAATTGACGTCAATGTTTATGTCCCCAATATTGGTGGTGAGAAAATGAGAACAAAGGCTTTGCGTAGGCGGATACAGTCAGCATATGAATGATCTGATACAGCCACAAAGAGATGCAAGGTTAACTTTCTGTGAGAAACAACCACTCAAAAGACTGTATTTTCTACTAAAAATAATCTACAATAATGTACATTAAAATCTATAAATATGTGTTGATTTTCCTTAATAAACGATCTGTTGCCTGGCCCTTGTCTTCTGTTGTTACAAGACTAGTGAAGAGGGGAGGCTGTGCATGAGGCTGGCTAGCAATGCCATCCCATAAACATAAACACCACTGCTACCGAAACTTCAAACCTCTAGCTTGAAGCTCTATTTTCCACTGGAAACGTAAAAGAATAAAAGCTATGGAAAGGATTAGTAACAGAAAATTCTAGAAGGCAACTAAATAACCAACAAGACATAGCCCAGCATATATCCCGAAGTAAACAGAGATTGATTGGACACACACACAGAGAACACCATTCGGCGGCATCACGCTTCACACCCTCGAATGGGACACGGAATAGAAACCACGAGTTTGGCATGTGCCTGAGGGTGCAGTGAGGAGATCTTGTTAGAACGTCATGAGTGCTTTGATTGGACACTAGTAACTAACTAACTAGTATGATGTGTCTAGTCCTTTCTTTGGTGCAGACTGAATTCTATCAGTCAGTCAGGTTTGCAATGTGGCCACCATTCCACTAGGTAGCTCGCCATCACATTGCACATTGATTTGATCATATTAGATGGTTGGAGGCAATCGGTCACAGGAAGCCTCACCTAACCTAGGTTCCTTGCCAGTTGGCACTCACAAGTCAGTCAGCAAGGCGTATCTGCAACTGCCTTGAAGGAACTCATATCTCCCTTCTGAGATTCGGATACACGTCACCCAGTGCAGCCCGCATTCAGAAACGTTACCACTGAGCTATTCGGGGTATGGACAACCGTGGAGTCAGCTGATGAGGACCAAAGAGAACAATATGAAACGGAGATGTGCTATTGAAGCCTTACGTTCCATTCGGAACCTAAGGGATTAGTTACATTGTTCACTAACCAAATGCCGAGTAAGGTGGTACCACTCTGTAAAAATGGTGGTCATGTCACCTTCACCTATTGCCCATTACATCGATATCGGGAATCATCTGGGATAATCACAAAATATCTATTTCGATTAAATATATTCTTATCAGTATTATTTTTCTAAAACTTAGTGACAGATTCTTTCTTCAGGCACAACTTCACAATTCCCTATGAAAAGTCAACAATAAATGCATTTCTGTGTCTTTAAAAGCATTAACAGCCTGTAACCATATGCTTACAACAACGTAAACTCAATATTTTGTTTTATTTAAACTGTTACCATGACACCCATTGTTTTATTCTAATTGAGAGGCATACAAATTAAAACAAATATATTTGATGTGTATCTACTCATTCAATTGAATGAGGTACATTTGTATAAAATGATAATCAGTAAGGCTGATACAAAAAAATTTTAAAGATGAGTTAAGGAATAAGATGAATTGATTTCTATGCGTTGATGAGCTTCTGTAATTTCTAGAAAAGAAAATTCGTCTAACCTACAGGGTGAAGAAGCTATGAGAGTTTGATATCACTCAGTCTCTAGATTTACAATCAGTGAACATAGAAAAGATAGACAGTTTAGTTTATTGTAAAGTTCTCCGAATAAAATGTGCGTTGGGCATTCTGGAAATACGAAGTTTGGAAGTATAAGGAAGTTTCGGTCTTACAACAAGTGCCTGCTGAGTGCTTCCGTCAATCGGAAAGAAAGTTCAGCAAAGAATATCCTATTGCGATAATTTCCTCTTCTGTATATGCATTTATATACATAGAATATTCTAGAATAATCGCATTAACAATATTGGTGTATTTTAAATGCTATCGATTTGTTAAGTAAGATCAATGGAATTACAGTTAATGAAAACAAAACATGTAGATCAGCGAAAAGTCTCTTTTCGGCGAATTCATTTTCTCAGCTGTACAATCACAAATATATATGTGTGTTATTTTGTATGTATGTGTACATTAAGTTTGTCAAACAAAAATACAATTGGTCATAGTTATTTTAACTAAGCAGGTGAAGATTGGTAATTGGAGTTACGTAATACAAAATCAGTCAAGAAGATTAGGTGTTAGTCAAATTAGGGTAGTGTAACAAAGGTGATGAGTTGTCACTAACTGTTGTTAAAAAAGAAGTTATGTAATAATATGGATAGTTAGATGATTGAGTTTTACTCAGGATGCACATAGGAACAAAGTAGATAATACGAAATTACGTAAGAGATCTAAATGAATACAAGAATCATAAGCAATTAAAGAACAGGCAAAGAAACAAAATTAAGTCATCAAAATCAAAAAATCAAATCAAATCAAAAAAGAATTACAATTCACTAAAGATGCATAAATTATAATAAGCATAAAAATGTGATAGAAAATAGAATATCAAATATAATTAACGAAATTTCCACAGCAATTTTAGGATCATTGATATAAGTATAAAACTTGGGCACTGTGGTAGAGTATAACTCCATAATGGATAAAACTATAATTAGAATAAGTCTCACTGTGTTCCTATACAGCAATATTAACTGATGACCACGTTTCGCGCACAGTTTATTACTACTGCTCATAATCATATCAAGGTACTCACTCACACAACTTTCGTGTTTCGTTTATATACAGGAGTAGAAATTGATGATTAGACATTTGAATAAAATCGATATAAGATAAAGTACATTCGGAAATAAAATTAGTGTTATCAATAAAATGCAATCAGATGGGATATAAGATGTTTTTTACAGTAAAATAAACGAGTAACTTGTTAAAATGATATATTGTGAATTGAATACATTTTGACATTATTTATTATCCTGTGATTTGACTGGTGGTAATAATATCTTCCTTATCTCTGGTATTTGCATTGAGTCACTTCTATTGCATGTGTTGGGTGCGTAAGCTCGATGAACAAGGATTCAGTCATCAACCACCTCTCTCTCTACCTGTCCATATTTCTTTTTAGAATTTCGACTCTATCCCAATCACTCTATTATGTGACTGTGTGTTAATGCATGCAGTCAAATTACTGAGCTCCTTTTTCTAAATTACTTATCTTTGCGGATGGAGTCAATCACTCTAACCTTCGCTAAATTCTTATTTAGTGATAATCTTACTACTCCCAATGTACTACTTTGACCTATGTGGTTGATCTACAGAGCTTGTCCTATCTGAGTGAGTTTGTAGGTTTGAATGTCACCCTAATTCCTGATTTATTGAAAATCCTTCGTAGGATCTCAGATGTCCCCTCCTTATATGGTAAAACTACTGCAGATGCCTTATTTTCTGTCTTATTTATGTTATCATTAACATTAGTATCACCATTATTTTCATTTTGCTTTTGGCCTTTATTGATATTCCTAATGAATTTTATAGGATAGTTATTTAACACCAACCAGCTATTCCTCTATCTGTTTCATTTCATTGTTTAGGTCTTTTGTTGTACTACTTAGTATTATCGCTCGGTTTGTTAGACACTTAACTAAGCCAGCCTTCACAGATAACAACGGATGAGATGAATTAAAGTTTAATTATTTGTTAGAATGCGCAGTTTTTTTTATAAACACTAGTGTCCAGTCTACTTTCTTCTATTCGTTTTATTTTGTAATCTAACATCCTGGCTAATTTTCCTTGTTCATAATGAAATTCAGGATCACTGGAACCCTGATGGCCAAGGTAAGGACAGTATTTGGACCAGCCTCTTCTTTTGGATGCATAAGTTAGGTTTCTTAATGTAGAGCCCAACAGCCTCGGCAGTAGATGACTTTGGAAGCCACGTTAACATCAATCTTGTGTTCTGTGTCCACGAGATTTTTCGCCGGGGACAGCAGTCGTCACTGACCACCTGGCTTGTCATTTCCTGAAGATGTAGGTTGCTGGAAAGCATCATGGCTGTGTATATCATTTTGCGTGCTTGTGAAACTTTTGATGATACCAGCATATATTCTGCTGTGAAGTATACTGACATACACTGAGTAAGCGACTGCACGACCTTCTGTAAAATGTGTAAGGTTGTGTCTGTTAATCCTCATCGTCACGAAATTCTTTGTCGGAATGTCTATTTTGTGTTCTGTAGCTTCTATGCATTCATTTTATTGCTTGTTGAGTACAGGTGAAAACTGCGCAGAAATTAGTTCGTACATTCTGTCAGCGATTCCTGCCAACTAACCTATGTCTGTGTCCTCATCTCCGTGCTCTCATCGTCCTCATGAGACGTCAAGATTACATCGATAAAATGTTATCCATCATATTCAGAAGTATTTCGGTGATATGAACAATACTGTAGGTTGGTTTCCTTAGTTGTTTGCTATCCTTGACCAAGTTTGAACCTTCACACCCACCCACCCACACACTCCGACCATATGTATTCGCGACTGTACAACTAAAAGTGAATGAAATCGTTGGAAAGAGTCAATTCACTCCACATTTTGTGTGTATTTTTTTTTCGCGTACCAGATATATTGCATGATAAAGGACAAACAAAATCTATTCGCAGTGTTATTGTATCTCATCTTGTGGATACAGAACACAAGACTGATTGACGATAACCATGCTTTCAGGGTCATTTACCGCATACCAGCAAATCTCAATTTTGCCTTAAGAGTTCGATTACTAAATATTGCTGAGGCTGGCTGTTGGGATCCATATTAACAAGCCTAATTTGTGCATCCAAAAGAAGTTAGTTCAGACATTATCCTTACCCCTATGGCCATCTAGGTTTGAATGATCCTGAATTTTTGTGGAATTTTCCTAATTTTAGTTGATATTCTATTTGCTACTATATCTTTATTATTATATTTATTATTATTTAAGCATCTCCATTGTGATATTACTTAACAAATCGATATTATTTAAAAAGCACACTAATATTGTTATTGACTACTAATCTAGAATATTCTATGTATATAAACAAATGCATATATATATATAATTGTAGAGCCAGAAAAGGATATTCTCTGCCCAATTATTTTGTGTTTTATGGATGTCTGAATGAATATTTTCGCCATATTGAAATGATATTATTTATAAAATTTCGTTTCAAACAGGATTAACTATTGATAATTACATCAAATGTAACTCCAATTTTGAGATTTGATTCTCCACTTGTATAGGGTTACATTTAATATTACTTATGAGTGATAAATTGTTTTCAACGGATTATTACATCACTGTAACCATTTTATTGAGCTATATATAGATATTATTGGGGTACTGCAGTGCTACTACAGTTCTCAAGTTGTGCACTACATATTTTATTATTATTGTATCCATAAAAGAATTTAGCATCAAAGAGAAATAACCGATTGTCATGAGCATGCATACTCCTGAATAACTGTAATATTTTTATCATATCGATCGGTTTTCACTGAACTACAGTGAGAATTGATAAGATTTATGATATAAGAGTCAAATTTTAAGCATGCAACATCAAATTCACGTTCTGATTAGATAATTCATCATGGATTTGTGTTTAAAACTATATACTACTCAAGCCAATGACTCAGTAGTATGTGCCTTTATGAGTTTATGATTGGTGTCTTGACTGCTACTTATGGAATCAAGTAGGTCACATATTATGATTTGAATAATATCGGTGTCTAAGGAAAACCATCGTAGAATCTGACCTTGAACTGTGTACAATGCAATTTGATTTGCAAACTGAGAAATGCGCTAATGTTATAGCTATAAAACTTGAGCGCTGATGACCACGTTTCGAGGACAATTTAGTACTACTGCTCATAGTCATATCAAGACGCAACTCACACAACTTTATTGCTTCATTTATATACAGGAGTAGAAATTGATGATCAGACATTTGAATAAAATCACTATAGGATAAAGTACATTCGGGAATAATATTAGTGTTATCAATAAAATACAGTCAGATGAGAAATAAAATGTTTTATAGTCAAAATAAATAACTTGTTAGAATGTGAATTGAATTGAATACATTTTAACATTATTTATTATCCTCCTCTGATTTGACTGACTGATGGTAATAATATTTACCATGCATATCTCTGGTATTTGCTTTGAATTATTTCTATTGAATGTGTTGGGTGTAGACTCGATGAACCAGGATTCAGTAATCAACCACTCTCTCTCTCTCTCCACCTACCTATATTACTTCTAAGAATTTTAACTCTGTCCCACCCACACCATTGTGTGGTTGTGTGTTAATGAGAGCAGTGCATTTGCTGAGTTTTTTCTAAGTTACTCTTCTATCTTCAAGGGATCAATCATTCTAACCTTAACTAAATTCTTATGTTCTGATAATCTCACTACTCCTGATCTACTAGTTTGACCTATGTAGTTAACCTGAGTCACAGTCATTGCAAGGTATTTTGTAAATTATATTATTTTGTTTAACTGGGTCAACCTACAGGGTTCCTTAGCCTACAGAGCTTGTCCTACCTGAGTGAGTTTGTAGGTTTGAATGCTGCCTTAATTCCTATTTAATTAAGAATCCTACGTAGGGTCTCAGATGTACCCTCCTTATATGGTAAAACTACTGTAGATGCCTTATATTCTCTCTTATTTATGTTATCATTATTAGTTCCACCACTATTTTTATTTCGCTTTTGGCCTTTACTGATCTTCCTAATGAATTTTATAGGATAATTATTTAACACCAACGCTTCTTCTTCTATCTGTTTCCTTTCATCATTTATGTTTTTTTGTACTACTTAGTGCTATGGCTCGGTTTGTTAGACACTTAACTAAGACTGCCTTTACAGACAACGGATGAGATGAATTAAAGTCTAAATATCTATTAGAATGCGTTGGTTTTTTATAAACACTAGTGTGCAGTTTACCTTCTCCTGTTCGTTTGATTTTACAATCTAACATCATGGCTAATTCTCCTTGTTTATTTTCAGATTCAAATGTGAATTTTATTCCCTCTACTAGTGAGTTTATATGCGTTAAGATGCTAGAGATATGTTCTGATTTTAACACTGTGAAAGTGACATCAACATATCTTCACCATATTTCTTAAGTGGGATTAAACGTTTTTAGAGCAATATTTTCCCAGCTGTCCACAAAGATATTTGCTACAGTAAGGGATATTAGTGATCCCATTGCCACACCTTCTGTTTGTCTGTATATTTTGCCCTGGAATTAAAAGACAGTAGATGTGAGGCATAACTGAATTCCTAATATAATTTTCTCAATGGACGGCTTTGTCCTATGACTCATGTATATAAATGAAGCAAGAAAGTTATGTGAGTAGTGCCTTGATATGACTATGAGCAGCAATAATTTGTGCTCAAAACGTGGTCATTATCAGTAAATATTACTGTACAACACTTTGTGATTTATCTAAATAAAATTTTATCCACAAAGCAGTTATATTCTTATGTTGTTGAACGGTTTGAAACTAGGATGAATCACCTAGCTAGGTAGTACTTGATCCTTTAAAATTTCTCC
>OX235277.1:40525170-40569433 GCA_944472155.2 Trichobilharzia szidati | reverse complement strand
TGTTAAATCTAAATTGTCAGTCAGTTATATCATCAGCAACCGCTGGCGTCATTATAGGTCGAGTGAGATGCACAAATGGAAATCTCATCAGTTACGCCTAAGAAGCCGTCGTTGTCTTTTGGATACTATTCAAAGTTACGTGGTACAGAGGGATATGATATGAAAAGTATCACATTTCCTTTCACGAAGTTGAGGCCGAGTTGAACGTTGAATTTCCTGAACCGTGTATTTCCTATGATCTTTCCTGGTTGTCTCACTACATACTCATTTCTAGAAGGCTATTTCCTCTTACCTTTTACATAAGGAAGTTAAAACAATCAGGCATCACTCAGTCTCTACTTCTGCAGTTTGTTGATTCAAACATTTCGCTTATTCACCTGTACTGCTCCGTCTTAATCTTCTCAGGGCTACTTAAGAAAAATTTTGTTACACTGCGAAAGGGAAATTGGGGTGGTGTTGCATAACCAAATTGTCAATCCTGTCGCAGATAAACACTTGGATTCCTGAAAGAAAATAGCGAGCGCTGTCTTGCTGGACACTGGCTATCCTCTCTACATACAACTCTCTCCAATCAGGTAGGACTAGAAGCAACTGTAGAAGACTTTATGCTCGGACGATTACATATAAAACTCTACAATACCTTATATAGCACACATGTTATGTGATGAAAAAAGTGTAGGAAGTGGCACTTCTAATTAACTGAGAAATACTAAGTTACATTCCAAGGACAGAAAGAAAGATACACCTCCGTTTTTCTGAACATGTGCCAAAAAGCCTACGTCTCAAGGGAACAAACTCTTAAAATAGCAGGTCATGAGGTGGAAATCGCGAAATCCTTTAAAATTATCAGTAGACAAAGGAGCTCCATTCTCCTCAAGTTTGCCGAAGCAATTTCTATCACACGCTTGAAACCAGATTTGTGTGTTCAGAAAGAAGTAGTTGTCAATCTTTCCTTGCCCATCCTGGTAACTGGGTGTCTTTATTCTCTCTTTCCTTTCATTACATAATCTCTGGCTCTAAATTTACCCCTCCTTTTGATATAGTGTAATTTTGCTTGTCTCTTGTTTCTATGATTCCAGTTGAACTCAGTACATTGTTACCTAATTTATTAGTCACTCTGCATCTTACGCATCTCTTGTGTTTATTACGTAACTCCTTTACCATTGTATGCATACATTTATTTTGTTTAAATTTGAACTGCCTGTGTAAAATCTATATAAGCGCAATTTTCTGAGCACTGTTCACTAAGCCCTAAACATCCTGTCAACTGACAGACATCGTGTGACATTTGCAAGTATGTTAAGGCTTTTCTGTACGTAAACCTCACAATTTATTTAGGCTGTAAGCAGCTGAGCTGATGAGAAGTCAACGAAATAAACAATGATGGTACCATCATCTTATTCTGCACAAACTACACTGTTGTTCTTGCTTCGTTCAAATTCATCAAGGGGAATAAATGCATGAAACACTAAGTAAACGGTTCTTCAATTATTATATTGCCGTTAATATTTCCGCTTAAATTTTAGCTTTACGTTCATATTCTTATTAAACAATATATTAACAATATAAATGCTCTTTTTAATTATTTCTCCCTGTACTGTATAAAAAGAAAATTAGATGCAATATTGGGCCACATGCTGAAAATTCCACACTGTTTAAAACAAAGCCGTTATTATTATTATTTTGTGCCTTGTTATTCTAGCTGAATACGTTGTTGCCTACAGACCAATCTACCTAATCTGTGAGCTACCTCATGATGTCTCTTACTTCATCAGTTAAAAGTATTGCTGACACTCCAGAGAAATCAGATGTATCTTTTAGGAAAAACTGACTCTTTCATGAATGCAAAATAGCCTTGACTATATAGTGTAACTCAGCGTCGGTAGCTAAGTGGTAGAATGTTTGCCAACCACGCATGTGGTCCGGGGTTCGATCCTCGGCCGATGAGGCACTCCTTTACCTCTGTAGGCTGGTAATAAGGACGGTAAAGAGGCAAGGTTAGATATGAGGCTAGCGACCTCATTCCGTAAAAATAAACACCAATGCTATTGAAACTTCAAGCCTATAGCTTGAAGCCTTATGTCCTACTGGGAACGTGAAGGAATGAAATAAATTTTCAAAAAATACATTGTATCTAATATAATGAGAATAACATTGCAACAGATTTAGACGTTATTTCACCTTACGAGTAACTTCCTGGCATTCAGCGAACGATGCAATGTGGCCGCTATGTCACTAGGTGACTCACCATCATGGTGCACTGAGAATTGCTGGTATTAGATGGTTGGAGGCAGTCAGCAATGAACAAGTGCCAACTGGCTCGAAATCTAAGTGCAGCCAAGGCTTCCTGCTGGTTGCTTCCAACCATCTAATACCAACAATTCACAGTGCACCATGATGGCAAGCCATATTGTAAACTTGACTGATGGAATTTAGTCTCCACTAAACATAGGACTAGACATACACATTACACTAGTTACTGAATAGTTTCCAATCAAAAATATCCAATACAGTCCTACAGAAGGTCAATTGCCAGCCCGAATACCTCCTCAGTGGTAACGTCTCTGACTGCAGACTGTACTGGATGATGCAGGTTAGAATCTCAGAAGGGACATGAGTTCCTTCAAGGCAGTTGCAGATAGGACTTGCTGATGACTGGTGATTACCGACCAGCGTGAATCCTAGATCAGTCAAGGCTCCCTGTGGCCGACTGCCTCCAACCATCTAATGCCAAACAATATCGGTATAAGTCAAAATTTATTAGTTAACGAAAATGTTCAAATATCAAATCAACAAAATGACCACCCATTTATTCATAAGTAAAAACACAGTAATTTTTTGTTCAGTGAAGAAATTTCTTTTCAACGACTTCATTTTCAAGCCAACTGTACAGTCGTATTTATATTACAGAAAAATTTAGTAAGTGACACTAAATAATCGCTCAGTCAATATACGTATGTATGTGATAAGAATAACGATAATTAAAATGTTATAAGGGGTAGAGTTGAAGTGGACAAATTACAAAATTATTAAAGATTGTTTTATAAGTGAATCGAAATAAAAAGTGTTTTAAAAATGTAATGTGTTGTCTAAAAATTTTAAAAATTAGGAGTACGATTACGATAAGAATGAAGATGTGAAGTGAAGTGGAATGAATTCAAGTGGTAAAATGAAATAAAATAAAAACTAGAAAGAACATTACTATGACCAAGGTAAAAAAATGGATTTGACAAAACGTTTCTGAACACATAATTTAGGTTTCTGTTCATGTATAGCTAAAGCTTCGGCCATGCATAAGTGAACAAAACGTAAACTTTTGGAGCGATTCGATTTTTACCATGTAGATAACCTTGAAGGATGAATCACGTGGGGCTGAATGACCAGACTCTCACAAGTGATCACAAATAGACGACTTCGCAGTTCTATGTTCGCCTTTCATTAACCAAACCGGGAAGTGTTCAGCTACACGTTTTCGGAGAGTAAGCTTACAACGTCCAATATAGTCAGCTCCACAAGAGCAGGTAAAAGAGTGAATGCACATAGATGTGGACATAAGCGGTAATCTATCCTTGACGCATTGTCTAATCATATTTCGGCTGGTAAAGACTAGTTGCAAGTCAGCTGCAGGAAAAGTGCGTTTAATACATTTAGATAAACGATTTTTAATCAATTCAGAAATGGTGTCAACTTTGAATGCAAGCCTCGTAAACAGTTTTTTTTCTTTGGAACTGTGATTTGTCTAGGGGCGGATTCTTTCTTTATGATACGTTCAATAAACCTTGTAGGATATCCATTGTTAAGCAGATTTGATCAAAGGTTATCCAGTTCACTATCAATTGTCTCTGTACAGCAGATTTTACGAATTCTGGAGCATGAGGAATGAATAAGATTTCTCTTTCTCCCTAAAGGTACCCAACTGTTGAAGTTAGTATACTGCTCAGTGAATGTTGGCTTTCGGTAAATCGACCTTAACAACGTTCCATTCTCTCTTCTCTCTAGCTTAACGTCAAGGAAGTGAAATGGGGAATTCGACTTTTCTTCGACTGTGAAAACCAAAGATGGGTGAGAATCATTAAGTATTCCAAGAAGTTCGGCAGGTGAAGAGTTATCCTCACAGACAATGAAGGTGTCATATATATATTGACTGGGCAATCATTTGATGCCACTTAACAACTTTTTCTGTAATATAAATACGACTGTACAGTTGGCTTGAAAATGAAGTCGTTGAAATGAAATTTCTTCGCTGAACAAAAAACTGTGTTTTTACTTATGAAAAAATGACCACCATCAATATAAATTGATATAAGTATATGAAAATCCCAATCACTGTCACTAGAAAGAGGCGGACAATTCATTCACCGTGTATCCCACAGTCTTTCTTATTTCACACTGAAGTTACCACTTAAAAACGCATTGCCCGTAAAGGAGAAGAAAGATTTCAATAACAAAATAGAGAATGAATAAACCAGACGTTTGAAGAAACTAAGGGAGGAGCAGATAATTTCTGCAAGTTTACATGAAGAAATCAGACCAACGGGCAGGTATATGCCAAGATTGTATGGCCTACCTAAAGTGCATAAACCAATACTTGATATGCAAAATTCGCCCTACCATGCTCTAACTAGATGGTTAGTAAATATTCTCAAAGCATTGCATGATAAGATTGTGAAATATAGCGTCAAAGATGTATTTGAATTCTTAGACAAAATAAAAGATATTAATATCAAGGACAAAACCATGATATCTCTGAACATAACATTGTTATTCACAAGTGTACCTCTAATAGAAACAAGTGGACAAGCAGTCGATAAACATTGGAATCCATATTGAAATCCTAAAAGAATTGATATTAAGATGTACCATGAATGTAAACTTCAAATTTGACGGCACGCTTTACAGGCAAGTGGACAGGGTGGCAATGTGCTCCCCATTAGGTCCAATTCTGGTTGATTTCTTTCTTAGTAAGCTAGAGAATGGACTTCTGAACAACCTTATCAGTAAGCTGTCATTTTATTGCCGATATATGGATGACACCTTTATTCTTTGTGATAATAGTTCCGATAGGAGTACAATAATTACTGAATTCAATGAAGTACATTCGGCTATGAAATTCACATGCGAAGAGGAATCCCAAGACAGAATTGCCTTCCTGGATGTCATACTTACGAGAAAACCAGACGGTAACATAAAAAGAAATTTACATAGAAAAAGTACTTGGACGGGACAATATACGAACTTTCATAGCTTCGTTCCCATCAAATACAAAAGGAATTTGGTGAAGACCCTTAGCCACAGAGTTAGAGCTATATGCTCTGAAGAAGTAATTAAAAATGAATTAAGCATGGTATATGATACTTTAGTCGAAAATGGTTATCCTGACAAATTTATCAAGAAACATATGACAAAGAAGGCTGAAAAGGACTACCGACTATCTGTAAAAAAGAAGCCACTTTATATACGACTGCAGTTCATGAGCGATAAACCAAGTGAGTTAATTACAAAGAAATTAAGAAAATCAGTTCAAAGGACTTTTAATGCTGGCGAACTACACATCTTATTCTCTACAAGACCAATGGTGCTACCTCGACTGAAAGATGAAGTACCTAGACTGGCCACTTCAAATTGTATTTATCAATTCAACTGCGCTTGTGGAGCCAGTTATGTTGGCCGTTGCTCTAGGAACTTGATTTTTCGTGCTTGAGAGCATATCCCACTATAGCTAAGTAAAGGTGTAGTTAAAACTATTAACAGCTCGATATTAGACCATCTGGTGCAAACCGTTCACAAAGCCAGCGTAGAAGAATCCTTCTCTATGATATACCGGGTGCCTAACAAACTACCAAAATCGTCGAGGCACCGCATGTTCCAAACAGCAGAGGCTATTGCAATTTGCCTCAAACAACCAGCGCTCTGTGTCCAAAAGAAACAAGTCCAGCCCCTACTACTGCCCTGGCCCTCAGTAGAGACTATAAACTCATGCATTTATGATATTACCTTTCCTAATTCTCCTGACATTCAGTTTATTTTATGTTGATGCTGTTCAGCTGTAATTTATCAATATTATTGATTTGATGTTATTTAAACAACATTAATGTCGTTCATAAGACTAATTCATTCATTCATTCATTATAATGTATACATATAATTGTAGAACCTGATGATGAATTTATCGAAAAGAGTACTCTTTGTTCCGTGTCTATTCTTTTGATAACAAAAGAGTCACTATAAGAACAAAACACAGCTTATCTCTGTCAGAGAACAAAATCCAAAATGAAAACGAAATACTATAGGTGAAACTGGCAAACATTTTTACACTAATAATAACAATATATCATCTGAAAACTATGATATAATAACGTAGATATTTATATTTCACTGGGAAATTAAATTTATAAACTCACTTAATATTATACTACAGGTAAGGTAAGGATGGATAACTTTGTGTAATTACACTTGGTTTCAGTCTGTATTATTTTATCACAGAAAGTTGCTTTCGCTCTTCAACCAAAAGCACAAAATGGATGTATTCAATATTGACAAGAAATGAAATGAAATACGATCGAATTGTAGCAAATAAAGTAAACAACCAAAAATGAGAAAATACTTTGTGTAAACAGTCTACATTAAAATACAGTGGTTATATATATATATATATATATATATATATATATGGTTAATGTATACATAATTACTTATTTTCATCCGATCGATTCAAATTCCTACAATCCAATACTTGAACATCGATGAGATGCTCACTGGCGACTTGCTGTATTCAGGTAGGTAGTAGTTACCTGGGGTTCTAGTGGGAATTCGTGACCAGTAGGGTGCAGCAGGTCGAGTGTGAGGACAAATACTCACCGGCAATGACATTGGCTAGCGATCACGTTATATCATGAATTGGTAGAAGTTAGAATTCGTGGAGTGGCGATTGGATTGGGTCCCAGTGGCTGATGAATGGTCTACGAGCTAGCTTGTTAGCCTTGTAACCAGAAGGTGGTGGGTTCGAACCCTGGCGGTGTGTGCGTACTGATGAAGATACCTGAGAAACGGATATCCGAATAAATACTTGAACAAACACATGAACTCAGAAGGATAAGAGTCAAAGGGGCCCACTGTCCCCGAAAAATCAGTCCTCGAAAGATTACAATTGACGAGAGACGTTAATAGTACGATCTTATCACGATGTCTTCAAATGGACTTTCAACGCAGATAAGCTATCATATGTATTCACCGCCTGACCGATACTTAGTTCAAGAAATAAAGAGAGACTACCTTGTTTCACCTCTTCCATGTGTATTTACCAGTTCAACTGATCGTGTGGAGCTAGTTACATTGGGCGATCAATCAGGTTGATCGTGGAATTTCTCAACACCCCCTATCTTCCTTTGGAAAAGGTACGAATAAAGCTGTTAAACTCTCCTCAATACTGGCTCATCTCGGTGATACTGGCTGGACATCAAGTCGAATCTAACAAAGCTTTTAGAGTTATTTATCGTATTTCACTCAATCTCTCGCCACATGGTCTACGAGTACAACTTTTACATACAGCAGAGGCAATCGGAAATCATCTGAACAGGCCAAATCTGTGCATCAGTTCAAATGAAATTTATGCAGGCCCCTTCTTTGCCATGGTTAAATAACTAACATGTATAAAGCTTTTACAAACGATCTTTCCTCTCTCCTATCTTCTAACTTTGTTATTCTTAGAACTTTAGCTAATTATATGAACTTGTTTGCATCCTACGTAATGTTTCCGAATCATCCTATTCTTCTTAGTCGTCATTGCCATTTTACAAATTTCTTGATTGTGTAATAACTTATTGCTTCTTTATTTTTTTATTTCTTTATGTTCCTAGTGAAATATAGGGCTTCAAACTTGAGACTTGAAGTTTCGATAGCAGTGGTTTTTATTTTTACGGGATGGCATTGCTAGCCTCCTGCCCAACCTTCCATCTTAACCAGTCTAACTAATGGCTTAGCTAGGCAAAGGAATGCGTCGGCCGGAGATCGAACCTCGGACCACCTGCATGGTTGGCGAACATTCTACCGCTGTGCCACTGGAGCAATTGCCTGGTCCTAACACCTATGAATTAACTTATCTTGAATTCCGTAATTAGTTTCCACCCCTCCTCTGAAACTTACATACATTCAAATTCAATCATAACCTTTTCTGTAACAAATCATCGAAAGCGTACAAATTTGATACTTCTTGAATATAATTGGAATGCAGATAAGTCTTTCAAGTTATCGGCTGCAAAGGAAAGAGATTTTGTATTCCAGACTTAAATATATCTCGGTATCTAATATGGACATGGAATCTTTCCTTATTCTACTAGCCACTCACCTGACACCTTTTATAACCTTAAACGGACTTGTCAGTTTTCCTACCCAACACTCTACAAATCTGTTATGACTAATCACCACCACTGTCCCTCATCTGACTATATTTTGCAATCGATTTCAGCCTAGCACGTTTGTCACACAAATACGACTATTTATTTTGACACCCCATAATAAATAATCTGTTATTCTACGTTAAAAATGTATCCGCCGCATAACTGGCCATTATTGTAACGACAACAACTATTACATTTTATAATTCTAAGAACCTGAAGAGGAGAAGTTATTGAAAAGTATATTAGGTAGATTAGACGTGTAGAATAACGTCTAAGTATATTACATCTTTACATTAGACAGTGACAGTATTTTCACTTGACATTCATACTATTAAGAAGTAACACTAAGCATTCATTTCGACTAATTGTGCTCTCTTAAAATATGCAATGTGGATTTATTTGGTATAATTTAAAAAAAACTACTACTTAATGTTGCCTTGGAGAAAACTACAGTAAATTTAAGACAAAACGCAAGTGTTATGTATTCATAACGTTTAAATTCACACACCTAGCAGTTATCGCGCACTGATGGCACCTTTTGCAAATTACATTCCTTTTAAAGGCTGAACTCTCATTGTTTTACCTCCTTTTAACTTATTAGTGAGTTAATTATGTGTGGAGACCATTAAAGATGTATATATATACATACTTAGATTCTGTGCCAGCTGGTTCGACAGAGTTAAAGACCACTTCGTCAACCATCCGTGCCTGCAGAGTGTGCGGAAGAAACGCATAAACATGAGTTTACCGTTTAAAGGAGACGTAACAACTGAACTGCTGGCATTGAAACTTCAAAAAATAATAGATAAAACATTCTTTGTTGCAATATAGTGTTTAAAATTCGCCACTCGTTGTATAGTTTAACACACGTGAATGATAGGCTACCAAGTTTGGCCACTTCAATGTGCATTTATAAATCTAACTGCCATTGTGGAGACAGTTACATAGGTAGAACGACTTGGAAAGCCCACCGTCACCTTCTAGAGCATTGTCCAACAAGCAAGGGAGTCGTAAAGTCAATCAGAAGTTCCATACTGGCACACCTAGTGAATACAGAGTACAAGAATGATAAAAATTCGGCTTTTACAATTCTAAACAAGGTGCCACCTCAACTCCCTAGGTTGGTACTATTCGGTTGCTAAGCATAGCTGTGGCAGTTGCCATGGGGAATTTTCAACCTAATCTGTGTGTTCAGAAAAAGTTTGTTCGATCTCTCTCACTCTCTTGGCCTTCACCGCCAACCTAAAATAATTATCTCTCCCAGTGACACCGGAAAACTGTAAATATAATCTTATATTTATTTGTACTGCTAGCTAACTGTATTACCAATATCATCCTGTGCTGTAGTTGTACATTTTAATTTCGGTTTCACAATTTATCATTATTATTATTACTACATTATCTAATCGTCATATGACAAAAGTTATCCTCCCCTCTACACCTACTAAGATGCACATTCTACCTGTACACTCACCATTATCTAGATTATATGGACACTTGAATGAATTTATCCTTGTTATTATTATTATTACTATTGTGATCACCTCATTTGTTATCGATTAATTCACATCCCTGAACTTTGATCTTGTATTTAATTAACCACATTCATCATTCAAATGCCTATGACTAATATTTCATCATTATATGTAAGTGTAAACCCTGATGATAATTTACGGGAAATACGTATTTGCTTGCTTAAATCGTGTTCTATAGCCATCCGTTTCCTTGTTTTCGTTGGCCAGTGGTAATGTTTTCGCTGCTGAGTTCAACGTTGTGATTAGGAGTTAGAGTAGTTTTTGTTAGCTGATTAAGTACGTATTGCTCTCAGCTTACTAATATGTCTCATATAATACAGGCTGCATAATGACTCACATTTCTTATGCTTTAAATTATCATATATATTCGCTTGACTACTTAATTAAATTACAAGTAGTATTCAAGCTAATGACTGTTTAATTTATAAGTTGGCTTTTATGAGTGATGTAATTAAACTAATAAATATGATAAGCGCATAATGTAGAGATGATTACAGGATATCGAGAGTTGATTACCAAACTTCTTAAACAGGATGATCTGTTCGGAGAGATATGAATACTTTTGAGTTAAAACAGGACAGCTCTTTTCTCCTAATTTGATCTGCTTACTACAGTCTGTTGGCCAAGTGTTAATTAACTCTCGACGTAACTTGAAAATAGAAAGTTCTGCACCTGGTGAGTTGTAGGTAAACAGCCGGAAGTTGTTCAAAATTCATTAGGAAACAGTTAATTAGTGTCCTCGGATTATCAATAGTTCTCAAACGAATTTGATTCTATAGGAAACTTACATCTTTGTGTGATTGTGTATACTGAGCTGGATGGTTTGTTGAATGGCAGAGCTTACATTGTCCATATGGACACTATCTTCAGTAGTGATTTCAGCGAAGAGGCAATTTTTGGCGAACCCATTTCTTTCAGCGGTACAACCTTATTCAGATACATAACAAATGTTTAGATGTTTCCAGACTGCAGTTCCCCTGAATTCTCTGCTCCAATTTTTGGAAATTCCTTGTCAATAGTCTGCGGGGACTTTCTGAGCTAACTCCGTTAAATATGGCTATGATCTTACCACTTCCATTCCAGTAGTTTCTCCTTTGGATTGTTCTTATTTGAATAGATTCTTGTCTGAAGTTAACAAATGGTCTCACCAAGGTGGCCTTAAACTAAGTCCATCTAAATGTCCTATTGTTGAATTTAGTTTCAGATGCTAGCAAGACTTGCATAGACTGGTTCAATCCCCTGATTCCTGTAATATTGACGGCATTGTGATGGGAGGGAGTAAATCGAATATCGCTCATCTAGGGATCAGTTTCTCTTCGAATCTCGGTTGGTCATCTCTCATCCTATTGATTTGTAGGAGAAATTTTCGTTTGATTTATTTCATAAAGAAGCTGAGACATTCCGGAATAACTCAACCTCTTCTCTTACAATTTGTTAATTAATGTTCTCTGCTCATTCTCCTTTACTGTTCGCCATTATTCCTCCCTGGACTTCTCAAAAAAGACTATGTCATATTACGTAGAAGACTGAAGACTGTAATTAAGGTTAGCGGTGTGCATTTGACTCAAATAACTGACATAATTGCCAATAGGCATTTCAATTTCTGCAAGCAGTTAGCTAAATTTATATTTTCTGATGCTGAACAGCCTCTTTATCCCTAAATTTTTCCTTGTATATTTTCGGTTAAAACTAGAAGAAACTTAATAAAAATTTATGCTCATACAGCTACTAAATATAAAAATTCTACCATATCACCATATTTAGCACGGGTTTTGTGTGACGACAGTCAGATGTCAGAAAATAACTTGCAAACTTTTTAAATCACAAACTGAACTACAAAGTATAAGCAAAGATTATTATTATTACATGTGTCCTCTATGATACTATCTATTTATACTTCATAATGTTTCCACCAACATTCTGTTTATAATGGTTCTATTATTAATATTATTATTATTATTACTATGTGTGTACAAATTTACAAAAGGAGCTAAATTGTTGTAATAGGTATAAAAACGCTGAAAATTTCATTCTGTATAAAAATTATTATCGTTTGGAATAAAGTGATTAGTAAAACACAAAATAATCGAGCAAAGAATATTCTTTTCGATAAATTCCTTTTCCAGGCTCTACAATTATATATGTATATATGTTTATATACACAGAATATTTTAAATTAGTAGTTAATAACAAAATTAGCGTTGTTTTAAAAATAATATCGATTTGTCAAGTATGATCACAATGGAATTACAGTTCATTAAAGATGCTTAAATTATAATAATGATAATAAAGATATAACAGCGAATAGAATATCAACTAAAATTAGGGAAATTCCACAAGAATTATGGATTATTCAAACCTGGATGGCCAAGGTAATGATAATGTCTGAACTAACTTCTTTTGGATACATAAATTAGGCTTATTAATATGGATCCCCACAGCCTCAGCAATACTTAGAAGTCGAACTCTTAAAGCGAAATTGAGATTCGTAGGTATGCGGTAAATGACCCTGAAAGCATGATTAACGTCAATCTTGTGTTCTGTCTCCACAAGATGAGCCAGAATAGCTCTGCGAATGGATTTTGTTTGACCTTTGCTTAACCAGGCAGAGTGATTTTCGGAAATTCGACGAGAAACACGCCTAATTGTACGGCCTATGTGATTATTGTTATTATTAAAAAGCGATGAGTGGTTATGACCACAGTTACTAGTTAATCAATACATAAGAGGTTATGAGTAAGAATGTTAGCATTACGCAATGAGACAAACAATTTAATGACTGTGTGGTAATTAGTAAGCACAGTGAACCGAAGAAAATTGTGATATTACGTAAGAAATTGGAAAGGCAGTGTAAGAATTATGTCGAGTTAAGAAAAAATGAGTTGGTAGATAATAATAGAGTAGTGAGCATGATAGCAGAAATGGTTGAATGATCCTATTTTATATACAGAGCTCCTCTCTACCTATCTGAATAGCTAGAGCTTGATGTAACAGTATATTATAAAGAAAACAGTAATGGGTTGTTTAAATTAATCAAATACTTGGTTATTCAGTTAAAGTCCACTGCTACTTCACCCCCTCATCTGTGTACATTGAAAATTGCTAACTATTGCTCAAATTGTGAATTTCAGTATTAGTTTTATAGATTGGATTCAGCTTGTCTATGTGAATGATTGGTGGCTTGGTAATGCAGGGAGCACAGATTTCTGCTATCTCAACATTTATTAACTCCATACGTCCGAGAGCTTTGGTGGTTCGGCGGTAGAATGCTCGCCAACCATGTATGTTATCCGGATTTCGATTACAGGCAGACGCACACCTTTCCACCGTGCCTTAGCCGGTTATAACCCCGATAAAGAGGGAGGGTTGGGCGTGGGTCTAGTCACCCTATCCCTTAAAATCTTCAGTGCTATTGAAAATTCACAGCTGAAGCTTGAAGCTCTATGTTCCACTCGGAACTCAGAAGGAATTAAATAACACATCGTAAATTTAAATGTGCTCCCTTCCTTATTTTGGAAGATCCAGTTGTTGTTGTTGTTGTTCTGACTTCACTTACTAGCTAGTTTTCCGTCTATGTCAAATATGTACACTTGGAGGATCGAGGATAATAAATGCACGCTACAGTATCATAGCATCATCCTCTCTATCGATTTCTGGATGATAAACACTTTAGAGAATTAATAATGATAATAATAATCTACTTTATTCCAAAAACAGTACTTATAATACAGAAAGACATTCTCAGCATTTGTCACAATATTGCATCTGATTTACTCAAAATATATATAAAATTAAAAATTAAAACAAAATTAATCGGAGGAATTTGTCCACAATTATGATATAAAGTCAAAAATATTCAAAGCACGAATTGAGATTATTAAATATAATAATAATAATAATAACAGTGAGTTTGTTTCAAACAGTATTGTCGATTCAGTTTGGAAACTTTAGCATGTTATAGATTATTGTATCTAATGTTCTGTTGATATAGTATAGTGAAGGGAAATAGAAAATTAACAGTTATAATACAGCTTAAATGATGTTCACACTTATGAAAAAATAAACAAAACCAAAAAATGAGAGGATTATAAATATAAGAAATACAATAACAATAAAGAATGATGCTTTTAGGGTAAAGGAAATGGTTTATTTAATAGTGCAAAGAAGGTTAGTTAGTTCATGTCTGGCGTATGCGCACTTGTATTTCGCACTGATCCACAGTGAACTTCCATGTTAATGTTTTCACGACCTTGGCCAACGTGTGTAGCCTACCAGAGTGTGGATTCTTTAACAGTACAATTTTACATTTTTTTTGTTATATGTTGAAATTGGAAACATTGTACACAACTTTTGTTTAAAATGATTCATGTTGAAAAATGCATAAGTGCGAAGTACAATCTAAAATACAGTGTGCTGCTCGCCGCTTCATCTTCTCACTAGTCCATACTGTCTACTTGCTTCACCACACTAACCGTGTTGCATACTTTGGATTTTGCAGGAACCTCTTATCCTCATTCAAAGACTATTCTACAACCGGTGCACAAATTCTACCACCAGTAGACACAACTTCAGTAGTGGACTTTAACAGTATCACCAAGTAACCAATTCATTTATATAACTCACTACTGTATTTTTTATAATATACTGTTACACTATCATTTCACTAACTTGGATTTTTATTCAAACACTTGTTCTGTTACTGAGCTCGCTAGAATGTCTCCAAGAAATCATACTGTGACGATGCTGTCATTAACTTCAGACAACTTGTAAAACAGTATTATTTACTGGATGAACTAAAACATAGATTAGATAATTTAAAATTAGATAACAAAGAGAAAATGGTTAGATTTGACATTGCCAATTTATATACACGTATACCAATAAATATGGCTATAGAGGCAGTCAGAAACAAACTCATTTCTGACCAAGAACTCAAACTTAGGACGAAAGTGTCACTTGAGGACATAATGCTAGGAGTGCGGCTATGCCTGACTACCACAGTATTTAAATTCCAGGCGAAAATATACAAACAAACTGAAGGAGTGGCCATGGGGTCACCAATATCCTTGATTGTGGCAGATGTATTCATGGGTGGGTGAGAAAACATAGCGATTGAGCCTCATCCCAAAAGTTTGGTGAAGGTATGTAGATGACACATTCACTGTACTTAGAACACAGGATATTGATAGATTTTTCAAACACATTAACTCAAAGGTGGAGGCAATTAAATTCTACTATGAATTTGAAAGTCAGGAATATGAGCTTCCAATGTTAGATTGTAGCGTAAAAAGGAAAGAAAATGGGAAGTTAAGCACACTAGTGTGTGTTTACGGGAAACCTACACATTAAAACCGATATTTGGACTTCCCATCATATCAAAAGAGGATTGGTGAAATGTTTAAGTAATAGAGCACGAAAACTATGTAGTACCAAGGAAAATCTAAGACAGGAAGTGAGGCATATAAGAGGAGAAGCTTTGAAACTTAATAATTACCCTGATAAATTAGTCAGAAAGTATGTACGGAAATGAAAAATAAAATAAATAATGATAGTAGTGATAGTCATAATAATAATATTAATGACGACATGCATGTCAGAAATGCACAGGATAATGACAACACCAACAATAAGGAATCTAAATCATCAATGGTAATTCCATACAAGGAAGGAACCTCGGAAACCTTACGCAGAATTCTTAACAACGCAGGAATAAAAGCGGTTGGTATTCAAACACCCTAAAAACTCAATTAGAAACAAGCTCTGTCTGTTAAAGGATCCCGTGGTGCCTTTAAAACAAAACAATTTAGTTTATCTAATACCCTTCCTGCAATGACTGTCAGGTCAAATACATAGGTCAAACTAGTAGAACAGATGCAGTTAGACTAGCGGAGCAAAATCTAGATTAGCTGACCCGAATAAGATTAGAAATCTAGAGAATAGTTCAGCTATAGCATTCACTACATGCAATTACACATAACCATGCAATAGGATGGGTGGGATAAGATGACAGTTTTAAAATCTAATGTCACAGGGTGGATGGAGAAATTGATAAGGGAAGCTTCGTTTATCGAATCAACTGAGAGAGAATACGTGTAATAAGAGTGATTCAACACCTGTTCACCAAGACATCTGAAGAATTCTACTACCCCTACAACGACCAAGTGAAAGGAATAAAGAAAACTATGAAACCCAAGTTTCGAAGTCGTGTGATTACCATTGATATGATTATGATCCACAATAAATTTTGTTCGAAACGTCATCCAGTAAATAATACTGTTTCACTGACTGTGTGATACATCTAATAAACAAACTAATATGGAATTGCTTACTACAACAGTGTCCAAGTTTTACACATATATTCATACAACTTGAGTTAACTTTTGACAGAAAAACAGTAATTTTATTCAGGAATCTTGAAGGGGAACTGAGAGTGACTATAAAAGCCATTTTACTGAAGACACTCACCATAAATTGGCTTATATTTCATAACAGTTAACATCTTAGCACTGAATATTGTTCATTAAGGAAGTAAGAGGTGGAAGGCAGTACGATCTGATTACTTACTTTACTTTACTTCGGCTATCTCCTACGGGAGGATGAGCCGGCTTCATGAACATCTCGAATCATCGCCGCCCAGGCACGGCGATCTGATGCAAGGTTTTGCGACAGGGTTTTCCAATTCTTGTTCCACAGACGGAGTTCGTAGATGGTTTGTAGCCCCAGGCACTCCATATCAGCCTTGACTGTACCACGTTTGTAAGAGAGTTCATGAAGTTTCATGGCAATTTGGTACGAGTGATGTCCCCAGAATCGCTCGGCCTTTTGTTTGAGAGTGCAGCTCTACCCTTTACACAACCAAGTGTGACCTACAAGGCAGTAGGAGTGGAGTAGGGATTCCACTATCCATTGGCAGCCGGTGACCGGAGTTCGGTTCATACGTCTTTTTGAATGGGGCCAGACATCCAGGACATCCAACAAGCCATTTGTCCATACGTCTGCCGGTGAGCTCCGGTGAGCTTCATACGCCAGTCATTGGAGGTTTGGAATTAGGGTTTAGCCATCTCCCCTAGACTGTCATCCAATGGACGATCTGATTAGTGGTTAACGTCTGCGACTCCTTTAAGACATCACAAGAAGGGCATAAACTTTCATTAAGTTAGCAAGTGAGTACCAACAGTCATTAATGGCATCAGAATCTATGCATACAGTTTATTCTGTCCAACATTTGCTGACGAAAAAACTTAACCACAATATACATCCCCTGTTAGCAGTCTAAATTGGAGAAAAAACACCCGTTACTTTCAATCCAGTTAGTGAATAAAACGTGTCATAGATTTATATAATTAGAAGTTACTATTTTAGAAGAACATTAAAGTTTCTTATTATCTGTCTTCTTAATTTGGAAAGAACTATGTTTAGATTGTAAAATGAGCTTATTGATTTAAAGTGGGTTATTGTTTGTCTATCTACAATGGTTTATGGAAAGTATCACTACACGTAAGGTTTATTATTTCGCTTGGAAATCTCCCCACATTTACATTTGTTTGTTCTTTTTATGCCAGATTCAAAATCTGTAGTCTTGTTCAGTATCTCTTTTTGTTCATCTCAGTGAGTTTAAACAAAAATAGTCATTGGACCAACTCGCCGATTCCCATTCAGCCGGGTTCCACTCGAGGACTTGTCTAGTGATGTCACTTGATGGTTTCCTCAGAGTATGGCCAATCCATCTCCATTTCTTCCTGCCTATTTGTTGCACAATCGGTTCCTGGTTGGTTCGCTCATTGCCAGAGATCCCTGTTGCTGATCTTTTTTTTTAGCCGGTCATCTGATCTTGAGTAGTATTGAGTGAAGACAGCTGTTGATGAAGGTCTGTAGTCTATTTGATGTGCTCTTCATGATGATGGAGTTGAAAATCTGGATCTTATATTTAATGCTGAATGCTGTTGACCTCCACACAGACTTGAGAGTAGTGAAATCTTGTCTTGATTTTCCGATCCTCGCTTTGATATCCTCTTCAGTTCCGCTAGTAGTTGGTACGATGCTTCCCAGGTAGGTGAAGGAGGTTGCTTCTTTCACATTCCTCCCATTTATGCCGATTGTTGTCTGTTGTTGTTGCTGCTGTTGGTGTTGAACAGGAATCTTCATCACCTCTGTCTTCTCTATGTATGCCTGAAGTGCTATCTTTGATGCTTCTTCTGCCAACTTGTTGCTTTTCACGTGCATATCTTCCAGTTTGTGGGAAATCAGACATATATCATCGGTGAAGTCCAGATCCTTCAAGTATTTTGTGAGGGTCCATCTTATCCTTGTTTCCTCGCTGACCACTGTCTGTCGCATTATCCAATCTACTGCAATCAGGAAAATCATTGGAGACAGTAGGTAGCCAGCTTGTCTTACTCCCGTCTTTACTTCGAAGGATTCCGTAAGTTTCCCGTTGTGGATTACTTGGCATGCAGCATTGTTGTTTAACTGTTGGATGAGATGTATAATTGTTGGCGGCACCCCACTGTAGTAGCGAAGTAGTTGCCAAATCACCTCTCGATCGATGCTGTCTTCTGAAGTCCTTTTCAAAGTCAATGAAGTTGAGTGAGGTAGAGAGCTGACTGCCATTCCAAGCTGGCTCTGTTCAATAATGATCCGTAATGTGGCGATTTGATCAATACATGAGTTGTTTCTCCTAAATCCAGCCTGTTCCGGTCACAGCGGTGTTAGTGGGGTGGGAATTTATCCAACCTAGATAATTTTCAGATGTTTGCCTTCAGGAATTTGGTAGATTTCAAACGAGTACTGGATGACTCCTTTGTCCTACATTGTGATTGTTCGTCAGTATAATTACCCTAGTAGGGATCAGACTCAAGACCTTCAAGTTAAGAATTCAGGTCATTAAATATCCAGTCACTGGGACAGAATCTAATTGCCCATCACTTCTAACTTTTGCCTATTCTTGGTATATGGTGCTACTGTCCTTCCAGCCAACTTCACGTACCTCGCTGACCATAACTCCTCCGTAGAACTTCAGGCACCGTCATCCTGAGGTCAGTTTATAGGGAGCATTAGATTACTTTTCAAGTGTCTGTGTGTAAGAATTTGATTGATTTCCAGCTTCATCATGAACTGGTTTCAATTAGAGAACCAATAAAACCCAGAGATTACTGAACAGCTGTTTCGTTTTTCTTTCGGACTCTTCAGTATTGCCATCATGTGGTCACACTAGAGATCGAACCCATGACTTTCAGCTGACAGGGTGAGAAGAATAAAATAGACTCATTTTATTTTACAGGTCGGTGACCTGTCAACGAAATAAAACCTGAGAAATGTAAGTTTATAGTTTTGTTTAAATGTCAACATACTACAGTTTGTTGGAGGTAAAATGTTGAGTAGTAATTAAAAACCACAACGATATGTACATGGATCTGTGTATTAAGTTAGTCATATATAAGGATCTGCTGTAATTACATGTGGAGTCTGACTGAATTTTCAAGTTTTGGTTTTGTAGGGATCGTGTTTGATTGGTTGGAGGGTTTCATCATGAGCTGATGTCACCTAGAGAACCTGGGGTTCTAGTGGGAAGCCGTGACCAGTAGGATACAGCATTTCGAAGGTGAGGCAATAACTTATCAACGAAAATATTCCGAAGTGGTCGTGCAATGTCATCAACTGGCAGGATTTAAAGTTCATGAGCCACTGGATCGGGACCCAGAGGCTGAATGGTCAACAAGGTCACTAGCCTTGTAACCAAAGGTCCTGGGTTCGAACTCTGCCGAGGGTGAGTGCATACTACTGAAGAGTCTCAAACTAGAACGAAACAATTGTCTTGCAGTACTCCCAGGGGGTTTTCCAATGGTTCTCTAACCGATATCAGCTGATGATGAAACCCTCTAACTGAATTTTCCCTAAATAACGGGGATGAGAGTAGAAAAAAGATATTAAGATGTGTAAATTATAAGATTTGGTATTTTTTTTTATCATTAAATTCCTTCGGTTTGCCAGTGGAACATGTTTTTACCATTGTTCAAATGAGAATTTTTCATGAATCTATGGCTTTTGCAAACTGCAGACGGTTTATGCTTCATTGATTTTTTTTATCTTGAAGAACTGTAAGATTTCCTGTGTCAATGAGATTTTACATGACTGCAACGCTGAAAGATTTTCTCCCTGTTAATCTCAGGCTTTAATAATAATAATGGTGTCTTCATTCTGGACAAAATATTTACACAATGTAGAGAATTCCCAGAGTAATTTATTGCAGAATACATTTTCTGTTCACCCAGTATCCTCAAGTATAATAGCAATCGAAAGTATATTATATGAAGCGTTAATAGGCAAAGTTCTACAATAGAGTCCCAGGGAACGAACGCACAAGTGACCTTGAACCGACCAATCAGAAAAAAGGATGATTTTTGCATAAAGTTTTACGTATTTTTACATAAATAAGCATGAAAAAAAATCAAACAGGGTACTTTTCTCTAATATGAGTTAAAAAAATGTTCCAATTATTAATAGGAGTTTCAGTTTTGAAATTAAACCAATTTCTATACATGTATTCATCCAAATGACTGAAAATGACTTCGTTTTGTGATCCATTGATGGCTCGGATTCGATTTTTCAGTCTTCCCCAAAAACCCTCGATGGAATTGGTATGCGTTCCGGAGACAGGGTCAACGAAATCACGGGAATGGTTAACTCTATGATGTATATACCCGAGTTGCGATAACTGGTTATATCCCGCCCATTCATCGGTGTGTATGGTAGTGCCAGGCAAAACAAGCCTCTGAATAATAGGCACCAGAGTGCCCGCACTTCTGTCTGGAATCAATTCGATGAATCCTTTGCGAATTTGAGTATCATAAATTCCCAATACCCAAACGCTGTTGGCTCTAGCACGACCACGATTATATTTCTTCTTTATCAGCACTGTTTCGTCGACGTGAACAGTAACACCCACTCCTCCCAAAACTTGAGTAATATTATTCATCTTGCATGACGCTAAATCTCTGCAAAACTGAAACCATCGAACAGTAGATGTAAGAGTATTTTCTGTCTGAGCGGCTGTTGACCTCACTCCGGATTTAAAAACCCAATAATTGCACATGAACAGGATTTTCGTCAAAGGGAGTTTCGATTTTGCAAAGAAAGTCCCTAGAAAACAATTAACTGAGACTGTCACTTACCATTACGAACGCTTATTCGTTTTCTGCAATGTGTACACCTAAAGACATATCCATCTATGACCTGTGAATACGATTGCAGGTTCATAGAAGCACCACAAGTACATAAACGTGTACGTGCTATTAATCCATTATCCAGACAGTACTGAAATACGTGATCTGGGTGGAATTGCCATCTCAGTAGGTGAACAGCGTTCATCTTCGCGGTAGAATGATGGTAACTTCCTAAACCAATAACTGGCATGCGTTCAAGGTCATTGAAACATTCACAAGGACATTGGAACATTTACAACCTTGGGACCCTATTGTTGAACTTCTCCCGTTAATATTCTATCTAAACCATAAACTAATCCATCCCCTGATGATGTTTTTCCTTAGTCTCCAAGATATGTGCACCGGTAGTTAGGAAGCCAATTAAAAATGTGCGCAAGTACATTTGCCGACTCAAGGACACGATTGAGCAGTTAAAACAATAAGAATTAGAGAAAATATGGCCCATCATTCTCGATAGAAGTTCAAGTACCCCACTGATTCAAGCAGTTTGCTGATGGTTGGAAAATCTTCCATGAACTATCCCTTATGTTCTTCCAATGCATACGCTACAATATCTACACGTAAGTTTTTGCACATATTTGGTGCTAAACAAGGAAGGATATCTGTTGATTTTTGATTGAACCAACGAACATTCTATCTGGTACTCGAGAATCAGTCTAGTCGCAGGAAATGTCTCAGCCGGTAGTTTCTTAAGTTTTCTGTTGGTTACCTTTGTTACGTCATCACTTTTAGGACCTAGATGGATTAGTATTCTTTGTGGATCATTTTTATTCCGTTGCTTTCACATTTTTAAAACCCTGATATCATAATTTATATACTACTTTACATACTGATGTAAATTAGACAATCTTGTGGTTCATCTTGGACTGCATGAATCAACATTTTGTTAACCACTAGGTGTTTTTATGTTCAGCCAATGTGTTATTGGTATTTGGAAGTCGGATAACCTCGAAATTGGGTGCGGAGAGTGGGTTTGTATCACTAATTACGTGTTGTATTTTGTCAAATAGAAGAAAATCTTGAAGAATCTTCAATACTTTTGGAAACACGAAAGATAAGTAGTCTATAGTGGTCACCGACTTAATTCCAAAGAAAACCTTATTCATGAATTTGGAAGCCAAAGGTGATCAAGCTTCAGATATGCTCAGAAATCGTCTCTCTAAAGTACCCAATCAGACTTTCTTTGCAGCAAGATTACATATGACGTTCACTAGCCCCAAGTTGTTCTCCATCTCTGTAAAAGATAAGCCCCCATCCTCTGAAAGCCTCCATGTGCATCTATCAGTTCACCCGCTCTTGTGGAACAAGGTACATTGGCCGTAGTCAGAGGACGCTTTCCATACGGATACGAGAACATACTCCTGTATGGTTTTACAAGGGAGAACATAAAGGTATATAAGGCTTTATTCTAGAATATCTGATCGACTACTGTCGCTCTTACAACCTTGACCATGATTTTAAGATCATCTATAGAATCCATACCAACTTACCAACCGCGTTTTCTTTGTTATAGACTTCTAAAGACAGCGGAAGCCTTGGCAATTCATGACTTTAAGCCAGACCGTTGTGCACAGAAGAGGTATGTACAATCCCTACTTCTGCCTTGGCCGTACAGGGATAGACATTTATTTATTTATTTTGTTTATTTAGTTATTACTACGATTATTATTATTATTATTATTATTATTATTATTATTACAATCCTCACTCTGAATTGTTTCCACTTGTCCCACTTGTCATTCCGAACCCAATTATTTTACAACAGTGAATTCTATCTGGTCAAATTTCACACCAAGTAACATTTCATATTCGTCTACTAATCCTATAATTATGCACCCCTTTCCAACATCTATACACCTTATGAATTATTCTGTATATGACATTAATTGTTTTGCTACTTGACACTTAACTATTATTATAATCACAAATATTTTAATTGCATTCCATACTTTTATTATTATTTATTGTATTCACACCTTTGACCTAATTGCCTCACCGGATATAATTTTTTAAGAACCCCCCAAATATATACGATTGTACAGCTTGAAAGTAAATTCGTTGAAAAGAGTCTCTTCGCTGAATATTGTGTTCTTAATGCAACAGTGGGAATTATTAAACTATTTGAAAATATTTAGTTTCATGATATTAGGTAGTTGAAGACAATCGGCAGGAAGCCTTGCTTGACCTAGGTTTCATGATAGTTGGCACTCACCAGTCAGCAAGGCGTGTCTGCAACTGCCTTGAAGAAGCTCATGTCCCCTCTGAGATTCGAGTCACCCAGAACAGCCTGCAGTCAGAGACGTTACCACTGAGTTAGCTATTCGGGCTTGCGATTGACCTCCTGTAGGACTGTAGTGGGTACTTTGATTGGACACTATTAACTAATGTGATGTGTCTAGTCCTTTCTCTGGTGCAGTCTGAATTCTTTCAGGCAGCTAGCCATCACGATGCACATTGACATGATGATATTAGATAGTTGGAGGCAATCGGCCATAGGAAGCCTTGAACACCACCTAGGTTTCATTTTGTATTTTAGTTTGAAGTGTGAAAGCTCATATCTTTGTTTAAAGTTATCTGTGTTGTGGATGTAACATACAGTTGTTCAATTTTGAGGTTATCCGGCATCAAAATACCAAGAGCACACTGGTTGAACTCAAAAACAAAAAATGTAAAGTAGTATATAAAGTACAACTTTAGCATTTGAATGTACAATATCAGGCGTAACATTGTCGATATATGTTTGTGGTGAGAGCTGGCTGCTAGCCAAAGTTGGTGGACAGTAATTGACGTCAATGTTTATGTCCCCAATATTGATGGTGAGAAAATGAGAACAAAGGCTTTGCGTAGGCGGATACAGTTAGCATATAGATGATCTGACACAGCCAGCCACAAAGAGATGCAAGGTTAACTTTCTGTGAGAAACAACTAATCAAAAGACTGTATTTTCTACTAACAATAATCTACAATAATGTACATTAAAATCTATTAATATGTGTTGATTTTCCTTAATAAACGATCTGTTGCCTGACCCTTGTCTTCTGTTGTTACATGTTTATTCGGATGGAGGATTTCATCAATGGTCTACAAGCTGTCTCGCCTTGTAACCAGAAAGCTGATCTCTCCTTGTCGTCTCATATCCTAGCAATTTCTAAGAAAATATTCCGTCTTACCTTCTACATTGAGAAGTTAAAACATTCTGATATTACTCAACCCTTACTCCTACAATTTGTTAATTCTCGCATCCTGCCTATTATTCTCTATTGTTCCCCCTTAGTTTTTCCAGGGCTACTGAAGAAAAACTATAACATTTTACGCAGGATGTTAAAGGTTGTCAGCAGGGTAAGCAACGTGCCACCTAACCAGCTTGTTAATATTCTGGTCGACAGGCACATGGACTCATGTGAAAAATGGGCCAAGTCCATTTTATCTAACTCACACAACCCTCTTCACTCACAACTCTCCCCTTGCATCTCATCAGGTAAAACTAGAAGCCTATATAGAAAACTATATGCTGGCACCAGCAAGTACAAAAACTCAACCATACCCTTCTTAGCTCGTGTTCTGTGCGATAAAGAAAGCATTAGGCGTGACACCTATAATTCATTAAATAAACAGTAGTACAACTGGATCTCGTCTTTTCAACTCACATCATCAATAGGTACAATATTTTCTTTCTTTCTTTTCCTTTTCTCTCTCTTTTTCCGTTATGTGGTGCTTTGTTTCTTTCTTCCGCTTACGCCAGTTAATAAGACAGCTCTCACTTTTCTAACACCTTCAAACACTGTTTCAGCTTTACCTTTGCTACTGACATGCCAATATATTGTTGTAATAATGAACTGAGATTTCCTCAATCTATGTAGAATTCTATTTATTGATAATGTACTAACTGGATGCAATACTGTAGTAAAAATGCTGAGAATTCCATTCTGTATCACAAGTACTGTTTTGAAATAAAGCAAATTAGTATTATTCTAACACTAATAAAAAGTACACAGCTCTTTAAAGCCACCTAGAATGGTGTCCACACCCCAAATTTTGAGGTTATCCAGCGTCAAAATACCAAGAGCACACTGGTTGAACTCAAAAACAAAAAAATGTAAAGTAGTATATAAACTACAACTTTGGTATTTGAATGTACAATATCAAGCGTAACATCGTCGATATATATTTATTCGGATGGAGGATTTCATCAATGGTCTACGAGCTAGCTTGCTAGCCTTGTAACAAGAAGGTCCTGGATTCGAACCCTGTCGAGGGTGGTAGGTGCGTACTGATGAAGAGTCCCAAACTAAGCTGACGAAACGGCTGGATGTCCAGTACCTCCTCGTGCTTTTTCAGTGGTTCTCTAAATAATGTCAGTCAGCTCATGATGAAATCCTCCATCCAATCAAACAAACAAAATCCCTACAAAATCAATACTTGAAAATATATTTATTAAACCTCTGATTATATTTGAAATAGAAGTATACTTAAAATAATGCTTTTCAGTGTTGACAAGATACCTTACATCTAAGCATCAAAAATAATCTTTACAACATGTGATATATATTTATATAATGATTGATTGACATGCGTTACTATGCCTTGTATTCACACGATTTTAAATTATTATTATTAGACCGAATTCATGTGAACTCAGATTTTTGATGTCTAGTAAGTTTATAAACGTTATAAATTGACCATGACTGCATAAAAATTCTTCTCAAATGACGAAAATAAAAAGCGTGTGTGTGTAGTTGTGAAGTTTTACTTCATTTTAATTAACGCATCATGTCTTTAGAGGCATTGGCAACGACGACAAGGTTATTTGGTGTATTAGCCAATCAGGAATAAGTAAAGGTTGTATATCAATCGCATATGATTGGCTAAAAAAAGCCAATAGCCTCTCCGTTACCATATTCCTTACTATTGTTTTGAAACCTTTTCGATCGGTCATCTAAAAGTGAGGAGATGACAAAATGTTGCTGCTGACAAGCAATTATCCCTAGGGAATTAAATTATCACAATAATTAATGTAAGTGTAGAATATGAGCACTGCGGTAGAATGTAATTCTATATTAGATAAGATTATTTTAAATATCTCACAGTGATACAGATGCAGTATTAACAACTGGATGACAAGGTTGCAAGCATAAATGATTACTGTTCATTATCAGATCAGTTAAGTCACACGGTTTCATAATGCGTCTTAATATTATATTATTACTGTTTCCTTTAAATCCTAGAGGAACATAGGGCTTCAGCCCTGCACGTCTCCATTGCGTTAGGTTCTCTGCTAGAGTCTTCACCTGGCTCCATGTCTACCCACACGCTTTCATCTCCTCTTCACATGATCTCCTCCAAGTCACCCTTGCACTGACGACCAACTCGCCGCTTCCCTTTCGGGATCCACTCGAGTAATGGCTTGTCTAGTGATGTCAATTGATGGTTTCCTCAGAGCATGGCCAATCCACCTCCATTTCTACCTGCTTATTTGTTGCACAATCGATTCCCAGAGATCCCTTTTGCTGATCTTTTCTCGCCATCTGATCTTGAGTTTTGAGCGTATACAACTATTAATGAAGGTCTGTAGTTTGTTTGAAGTGCTTTTTATGACGCGCCAAGTCTCTGATCCATCCGTATAGTAGCACTGACTGACGTCACATTGGAGTTGAAAATCCGGATCTTATTTTTCATGCTGAGTAGTGCTGTTGACCTCCGCACAGACTTGAGAGTAGTAAAAGCTTGTCTTGCTTTTCCGATTCTTGCTTTGATATACTCGTCAGCTCCGCCTGTAGTTGAAACGATGCTTCACAGGTAGGTAAAGGAGGTTGTTTCTTTCTCATTCTTCCTATTTATGCTGATTGTTGTCTGTTGTTGTTATTGTTGTTGTTGCTGTTGGTGCTGCCCATGAATCTTAATCACCTCTGTTTTCTCTGTGTTCACTTGAAGTCCTATCTTTGATGCTACTTCTGCCAACTTGTTGCTTTTTGCTTGCATATCTTCCAGTTTGTGAGAAATCGTCTTATATTCATATTTTCCTCTCTATTCTGTCTCTCCAACTTTCCTTTGTTGTTTGTTGCCACATTCCATATCTGCAGTAGAAGCGTTGCGTTACGTCATTCTCATTGTACGTGTGCAATGTTGAATCAATAAACAAAGCTTCAGTCAGTGAGTAATCTCTCTCTATCACTCCACCTAACTATATTAAATTTTAATACTTTCACCCTGTCCCGCCCACCCTACTGTGTGATGATTACATGCAAGTGAATGCAGTGCAATGGCTGAGCTCTGACTTTTCTAGGTTATTTAACTTAGCAGGGTCAATCATTCTAGGTCGAGCTAAATTTTCATTTTCCAATAATCTAGTTGACCCTGCTCTACTAGTTTGACCTACGTAATTGACCTCACAGTCATTACATGTTATTTGGTAAATTATATCACTTTTCTTAATTGGATCTATTGGGTCCTGAGGCCGACAAAGTTTATCTCTGAGAGAGTTGGCTGGTTGATTGGTTGATTAAATGCCACCCCAACTAATTCCAGCCTCATTGAGAGTCCTACGCAAGGCCTCTGACGTTCCTTCTTTATACGACAGTACTACAGAGGCTTTGTATTCTATACCATTTTCGTCATTTTTATTGCTGATCTTAGTTTTCTTTTCGACGAAATCATCAACTAGGCTGTACATTCGTGTATTTATAATAATTTCTGGTCAAGGGTCAGATTAATAAAATTACAATTAGGAATTAAAATGCCATAATAAACAGTGGGACAGATAAAACTCAAACAAAGTAGTATCATAATTACTGAGAAGATTGACACTGATTGTGCAATTAGGGATTACAAATGTAGAAATAACAAAAATAGACAGGATGTTTGAATAAAAAATCTAGTGGGATCATAACTAATGTGACGAATAATTGTTTATGCAGTCAGGAATTAAATATGTAGAAATAATAAAATGACAAAATAGACAGGAAGTTCGGATATGAAAATATGGTAGTGTTAATAGGGATTAAGAAAAACTTAAAATAACATGAATAAACAGGAAGTTTGGATAAGAAAGTCAATGGGATAGTCACTATTAGAAGAATTACCTGTTTATGATGGCCATAGCAGGGACAAGGGTTGAACATATTTCTTTTGGACACATAGCGTGGGTTTGAGCTTTTGGATGGCTAGTGCCTCAGCTATGCCCAGATGTCTTAATTTCACTCCCTTTGATAGGTTTGATCGAATCTTGTATATTATTTTGAAGGATTTTTCGAATGGCGCTGAATGTCCTGAATTGACCAGATGTTCTGTCACTGAACTATTTACACGTTTTCGTTCTCCTTTTACTAGCCAGGCTGGATAGTGTTCACGAGCGCGTTTTTCAAGTTGGCGCATGGTACGGCCGATGTACTCAGCTCCTCAAGAGCAAGTAAACTGGTATATGCACGTTGAAGTGGCCCAATGCGACAGCTTGTCTTCCGCGCTCTGGTTGAGCAGTTTCTTGCAGGAAAACGTCAGTCGTAGGCTCGTGGCGAAGTATGTCTTCCTCAGAGATTTACAGAGGCGTTTACGAAGGATTTCTGCTTCAGTGTCACCTTTGAATTCTAGATTAAGCAGAAGTATCTTCTTCGGGACGGATTGAACTTGTTCGGAAGTCTTCTTTGATTTGAGATTCTTGTCTATGAACCTAGGCGGAAAACCGTTTTCCACCAGGGTTCTTCGGAGATTACTCAGTTTTTCATCAATCACCTCCTCGCTGCATATCTTCCGAATCCTCAAGGAAAGAGCGTATATCAGGTTCCTCTTTCTGCTTAGGGGAACGAAGCTTTGAAAATTGTCCAGTCCATGTGAACCTTTTCAGAGAGTTGTCGGTGTTTCTTGTCAGATGGACGTCGAGGAAGTGGAACGTTCCGTCGGATTCGGCTTCAAGAATTATTCTGGAACTTTCCTACCCATTTATTATAAATACACAAATGTACAGCATTGTTGATGATTTCGTCGAAAAGAAAATTTTCTTCGCTGCAACTGTCTGTTTATTCCCTATGATCAAATGATCTTAGTTTTTCTATGGTTCTTGATATATTTCTGAATAAATTCGGATGGGTAGTTAGTGATTCACTAGTAATATTTCCTTTCCTTTGTTTGATTTCATTATTTAAATCTTCTGGTTTACTAGTTAGTTAGGCTCTTGGCCCGACTACACAGACATTTAACTAAACCTATCTTTACCACCGATTCTGGATGGGATGAATTAAAGTCTAAGTATTTATTAGAGTGGATCAGTTTTCTCTAAATGCTAGTATTCATCTAACCCACCATCTTGTTTTCGTTTTATTTTACAGTCTAGCATGGCCTAATCAACCTGTTCGTTTTCTAACTCAGAAGGGAATTTGATTCCGTCTATTACTGAGTTTATGTGTGCCCAGAACTGGAGGGATATGTTCAGATTTCAACACAGTAGTGAATGCGTCATCCACATATTTCCAATAAAACCTTGGAGCAGGACTAAACGTTTTAAGAGCTTTATGTTCCCAACTATCCATAAATATGTCTGCTAATATTGTGGATTTTGATATGGTTATGTTCTCTGAGCTGGATGGTTAATTTGCGAAGCTTTCATCGCCCTACTAGGCGACATCTTCAGCGCATACTTCAATTCGTCTTCGTATCCACGAACACAAGCTAGCTGTCAAAGACATGATATCCACTCCCTCACATCGTTGCATACAGACAACTACGGACATCAATTCGACTGGGACAACCAGCGTTCAAATATTAGACAGAGGAAACACCAAGAATGCTAGAGAATTTTTAGAAGCCAGCCTGGTATTCCAGTGAATCATCAATCAATAGACACATCGAGATAGACAAAATTTACCAATCGATAAGAAAGAAACCTCACACACAAAGAGTCAAAGTTCAAGTCAAAGAAACAATCAGTAACAATACAAGTGGCCTAGAAGGTGTGAAAACACACAAAAACAACCAATCACATCCAAGATCACCAGGAGAGGTGAATAATAAACTCGTGGAGAAATCTGAAAGCTCACTTCATCGAATTGAAGTATGCGCTGAAGATGTTGCCTAGTAGGGCGATGAAAGCTTCGCAAATTAACCATCCAGCTCAGACAACACAACCATTTCAAAATCATCCACCTGAGCTACAAATCTTATCTATCATATGTAAATATTGTGGATTTGGTGATCCCATAGCCGCACCGTTCGTTTGCTTATATAGTTTATTTTGTTATTTGGATACAGTGGAGGTTAGACATAACTGAACACCTAAAATAAATTATATCATCAACCGAGCGAGAGCTTAGTCCTATTTTTGAGTTAAGGATCAATGATCAATTCATTCTTAACTGCCTCCAAAGCTGTATTAATGGGAATATTAGTCCCGCAAACTGGTTATGCCAAAACTAATCATTTTTTCATCTTTTTCTAATATAGTTGGGTAGAGAGATAGAGAGAGACTACTCACTGACTTAAGCTTTGTTTATCGATTCAACACCTCACACGTACAATCAGAATGACGCAAAGCAACGCAACGTATCGCCTATACTGCAGAGATATGGAATGTGGCAACAAACAACAAAGGAAAGTTGGATGGAGAAACAGAATAGAGAGACAAATATGTATATCAGACAAATTATGAAACGTGTGATCTGTAATTTATGCTCGAAACCACCTTGTCATCCAGTCGTTAATACTGCATTTGCATCACTGTGTTATGTTTAAAATAAACTCATCAAAAATAATAATAAATTAGTGTGTAGGTGTTTGTGTGAGTGTGTGCGTGTGCGTGTATGTGTGCATTGAAATATTTATCTAAACCTACCACCTCTATTGTTATTTGTAGTAATACTATATTGATAGGCTAGTCTGAGAGTATTTTCTCAACCTGAAGTGGCCTCATTACATATTAGAGACTAAAAATAGCTATATAAATATATATATTTATATATAGATACAGTGTTGAAGTCTGGCGCAGTTTAGTTTCCCGAAACATCGCACTGACAGTGTAGCCAACTCAGCGATACCTCTGTATTCCTGTATTACTTTACCATTTCGTGAATCAAAGTGAGTTTGACTATTCTGTGTTTATGTGTAACTGACAGTTACAATCTATCAGAGAATACATAATTTTTTTCATCTTGTATTCACATTATTATCTAGGTAACTTTTCGAAATCTATTTTGAAAAAACGGGAATTGACTAGTTAGATTATGAGTTTGGGTGCAAATATTGATTATTCATGTATAATCCCCATCCAGGCATTAATGAAAACAAAACACGTAGATCAGCGAAGAGTCTCTCTTCGCCGGCGAATTCATTTTCTTAGCTGTACAATCGCAAATATATATGTGTTATTTTGTATGTATATGTACAATAATTTTATCAAACAAAAATAAAATTGGTTATAGTTATTTAAACTAAACAGGTGAAGATTGGTAATTGGAGTTACGTAATACAAAATCAGTCAAGAGAATTAGATGTTAGTGAAATTAGGGTAGAAAAACCGGAGCTGTGCATAAAAAAAGAGGATTGCTCAACCACTTCCCGCATCTGACCACTTCTATGTGCATATATCAGTTCACCTGTTGCTGTGGAGCCAGGTACATCGGTCGTTCGACGCGCATCCTGTCCAAGAGGATTCAAGAACACTATCCAGCATGGTTGCGAAAAGGCAATACTGGTGCAATAAGGAGTGCGATAATTGAACACCTGGTCAGCACTGATCATTGCATTTCAACGAACGCCTCCTTCAAAGTAATCTACCGAGTCAAAAACAACATGTCAAAGGCAATACGGTTTCGTCTCCTTTGTATCGCTGAAGCTCTAGCCATTCACATGGAAAAACCGCAGCTGTGCATACAAAAGAAGATTACTCAACCACTTCTACTGTCTTGGTAACAACTTTTTTGATTTGATTTAATATTTTTGATTTTGATGACTTAATTTTGTTTCTTTGCCTGTTCTTTAATTGCTTATAATTCTTGTATTCATTTAGAACTCTTACGTGATTTCGTATTATCTACTTTATTCCTATGTGCATCCTATCCATATTATTACATAACTTCTTTTAACAACTGTTAGTGACAACTCATCACCTTTGTTACACTACCCTAATTTCAATAACACCTAATTTTCTTGATTGATTTTGTATTACGTAACTCCAATTACCAATCTTCACCTGTTTAGTTAAAATAATTATAACCGATTGTATTTTTGTTTGATAAACTTAATGTACACATACATACAAAATAACATATATGTAGTTGCGATTGTACAGCTAAGAAAATGAATTCGCCGGCGAAGAGAGACTCTTCGCTGATCTATGTGTTTTGTTTCCATATTGATTATTGCCAGTGTAAATTTAGTCATGAACATACACCGTTCACAGGTCACCACTGGAAAACTGCGCATCTGTAAACCTTACTGGTGTTCATCTGGAACGAAATCCCCTTTGAAATTAATCCAAATATTTACAATAGCCCATACTCCAAAATATCACTGTCCAACTCTTTGATGATAACAGAAGGAATGTCCTATAGTTGTACTGACTGAGAAGTCATGACCAGTGGGGTCTACCATGTGTCGAGGTGAAGTGGACGAACATCTATGGCATGACATATGTTGGAAATCATGAGTTATTTAATCTTGGCCCAAGTGACTAAGTGGTCAATGAACTCAGTTGCTTAATCTGAAGGTCATGGGTTTGGTCCATAGTCATGTCGTTGGTGTGCACCGCAGAGTAGTCGCAAACCAGTATGAAACAACTATCCAGTGTACTGTGGTTTTTCGTTCGTGTTGGAATTAACCTTGAAATTGAATGTTTCTTTTTTTTACGAGTTTGACCACGGATTCCTGTATTCTACCCATCCCTCTTTACTGCTCCCCATTAATCTTTCCTGGACTACTTAAGAAAGACTTTGCTTCGCTGCGTAGGGCACTAAAATCTGTTAGTAGGGCAAGTGGGATTTCGTCAAACCAACTGGTTAACACCGTTGTGGATAGACATATAATGTCATGTAAGAAACTAGCGAATTCTATATTGTCAGACCCCGAACACCCTCTCCATACGCAGCTCTCTCCTTGCATTTCATCTGGTAGAACTAGAAGCAACTATAGGAAGCTATATGCCAGGACTACCAAGTATAAAACTCCACAATACCTTATCTGGCACAGCTGTTATGTGATGAGAAAACTGTTAGGCATGACACGATCAACTTACTGCGGCACTCTAACAAATAGTTCCCATTAGCTTTTGTTCTCCTTTCTTTGTTACTATTATATTGTTGTTCATATATTCTATTACACACTAATTTTATATTTCATATCCTGTGGTGCACTGTTTAAATATGTGAATGCAATGCTGTTCTTTTTTATTTCTCCTATTTCTCTTCTTTTTCTTTTGATGTTGTTGCTTTTATTTTTAAATTCTTATAAAATTTATGAGGTAATTAGATGCAATATTGTAATGCACGCTGAAAATTCCATACCTGTACCACAAATACTGTTTGGAATAAAGCCATTATTATTATATCACAGTTAGAGAACCATTGAAAAGCAGCAGGGAGTACTGGACAGTCATTTCATCCTAGTCTGGGCCCCATAAGCATTACGCACCCAATAAGTTTTGAACTCAGGACCTTCCAATTACTAGACAAGCCTGTATACCATCCAGCCACCGGAAACCGACTCAATGGCCAGTGCATGAATTCCAACTTCTATCAATTCATGGTTTTTAGTGCGACCACCAACTAATATCGTCTGTCGTAACTCCATACTCACTTCCAGTCTTCGGTTTGAAGCATAGCGCGTGCTTACTGCCGATGAGTCCCAAACTAGGCTGATGAAATAGCTGTCCAGTACTCCCTGCTGATTTCCAATGGTTCTCTAACTGTAATATCAATCCGTGGTCAAACTTGAAAAACAAATCCAACCCTTACAAATCAACTGTTGAATATTTATATTGGTTTTTCATTTGATTACTAGTCTAAGTTGAATTCGTTATCGGCGAATTACCCAGTTCAAGGATGAAATCCCCTAGAATTCCCTTTTCATTCTTCCTTCATGTTCCCAGTGGAACATAGGGCTTCAAGCTGGAGGCTTGAAGTTTCTGTAGCATTGGTGATTATTTTTACAGGATGTGTTTGCTAGCCAGTCTCATGCCCAACCTTTCCTCTTTACCGGCTTTATTACTGGCTTAACGAGATAAAGGAGTGCGTCGGTAGCTGGGGATTGAATCACGGACCATGTGCATGGTCGGCACGCGTCCCAACCGCTGAGCCAAGGATGCAAAATTCCTTTTTAAGGAGACAAAACCATGTTAGATCACAATATGTGGTCATGAGTAGTAATTAAAGAAGACAAGAGATATAGTATGGTGATACACACTACTAACTGATTTCAGTAGTTAGAAAACCACTCAGGCAAAATAAAAATGTATACTAGCCACATCGTATTAATTTAAACTCCCAGATGACTGTTTCGCTAGGATGGAGCAGTGTTTATCAGCAGTTTAACAAGTCCAACTGAGCTTAGAAATTAAAACAAGCAACAAAAGGTGTTTATCAAGCAGGATTTAATGAATTCAACGAATTTCGGTAGAACTCGTCACCTGAATACTCTACATACGGGGATATATATACTACTGAAATTACATTCGCAGATATATAAGACTGATAAGCGAATAAACTACATTGAATTAATCATGCAGCAAGACAGGTGGAAATGTTTTCCAGGTCATGTTCAAATAGATAAGTGGGGGAAGGGAGTATGACACATTGAAATTAAGATAAAATGCATTGCGCGCTACAGTTACATCACTTAGATAAACAATTAGTCGTTAGAGAATATATCAAGAATTGCAAACAGAGTAATATCAATAGTAATAGTTATAATAATAATAATAATAACACCAACAATAGTAATAGTGATAATAATGCTGAAGTGAGTTAAGATAATGCTACTGTGATAAAAGATAGTTTTAAATGAATCAAGAATAATAGTAATAATAATAATAGGTAGAACAATAAGTAAAACGCATTACCATGGTAGATTCAGAGTGATGACGATCTCCTTTTGTACACAGAGTCCTGGCATATAAACTCGAATTGCACAAGCCTCTACAGCTGCAAGCATCTTCCTGTTTCTTTGTCTGCTTACAATAGTGAATGACTTGACAGAGTCGATATCATGTCTACAGTCCACAAGATGTTTTGTTTTCAACCATTTTGACAAATGCTCCACCATGCTAGTAGACAATCGCCTTTCTGTACGACCTATGCGTATTTGCTTCCACAAACATACTCAACAAATTGATATACGCAGTTTGAAGTGTCGAGGATTGGCGACCATTCTTTCCTAGATTGTTAAAGCACTCGCTTGGCGGTGTTAAGGAAGACAAGTTTTGCAGTATAATAAGTTAGTTCTCTTGATGGCTTTATCGAGTCTTCATTTGAATACTTCTTGTACATCATCTCCTTTGAATGGCAAATTGATATAGACAGATTTCTTCAGAACTGTTTGGATAGTTTTGCAGGGGCTATTTTCTTTAGAGTATTTATTAATGAACTTCTCAGGATATCCATTATTAGATAAAATATCCTTCAGAACTTATTATTTCATGCTCAGTTGTCGTGCCAGAACCAATTTTTGCAGCTTAGGATTCTGAATCAGTTCACATCACCTGAATTCTGGCTAGATATTTTGAAAAAGACTGACGAGAAATAGAATAATATTCGGAATTAACAAAATTCACAAAGTTTTTGAGGTGACAGTTCACTTCAGTGTTTGTTGGAAACGAAAAATATTCAGGTCATGCACACCTGCAATATATGATCTACTTAGCATTATAAATGGTAATCCAGAAAGTTTAAGTATATTTTAAAAATGTCTAATCAGCGTTCATCTACTGGGACACTAATCTGATCTGAAAAAATCTGGTAGGGAGCAGATTTCCAATGATCCGATTTATTGAGATCGAATGGTGTACTGCTTGCTTATTTCACGATTTAATGTGACAGCAATCTTAAACTGCTCACAGATTCAGCTGGAAAATATTTGGAAACAGACTGTCAACCACCTGTCAGCACTGATGTGAATAACTTACTTTAATTATTGAAGTCGGAAACATGACCACTGAAGTATTACAATCCTACAGGATTGTAATGAAGCCATTGGTTGGCTGCCAGAGTGTAACCAGTGTCAGCAGTCGCTTCCTTAGTAGTGTTACTGACTGGATATTATCAGTCAAGTTTGCAAAGGGGTCCGCAAGCTAGGAAACCCTTGTCGTACTATACTTCGGATGAATCTCAGAATCTCTATCTGTTAAGTGGAATAGTTTAAGACTACTATACTGTTGAAGAGACCCATTTTCGGTAGATCAGATGATGGCATAAAACCTAAACCAAGTCCATTTTAATGATTCCTTTATTAGGCTTCCAAATGGAACAAAAGACTTCAGCAGAACATCCTCATTTCATTCCGTTGTCTGCAGTCCTTTATAAGTTGATCCATAACCATCCATAAGCTTTCACATTTCTCCCCACACTATCTTCTTCATGTCACCATCATAATTACACCAAGCTAGTCATTTTCCACTTACCTTCCTGGAGCGTGATATCACTTAATGATCTTTTCAGCGTATTTCCAACCCGTCTCCATTTTCTTCGGCATATTTGTTGGGCAATAGGTTCACGGTTTCTTCGTCACTAGAGTTCCTTGTATTTGTGTTCTCTGAGCAGCTGTATGGTTTATTTGCCAAGCTTTCATTGTCCCCTACTAGAAAACATCTTCACCACATACTTCAATTTGATGAAGTGAGCTTTTAGATTTCTCCACGAGTTTATTAGTCATCTCTCCTGATGGGTGGCCTTGAATGTGATTGGTTGTTTTTGTGTGTTACAACACCATCTAGGCTACTTGTATTGGAATTGATTGTTTCTTTTACTTGAACTCTGACCCTCTGTGTATGAGGTTTCTTTCTTATCGGTTGATAAATTTTGTCAATCTCGATGTGTCTATTGATTGATGATTCACTGGAATACCAGTCAGGCTTCTAAAAATCATCTAGCATTCTTGTTGTTTTCTCTGTCTGATAGTTGAACGTTGGTTGTCACAGTCGAGTTGATGTTCGTGGTTGTCTGTATGTAGTGATATGAGGGAATGGATGTCATTCCTTTTGACGGCTGGCTTACAACCATGGATACAAAGACGAAGAGGACGTCCACTTTGGCCAATGTAGTGTTTTTCGCAGTTGTTACAATTTATTTTATAGATGGTTTTGGTTTTATCTTCTATCGTAGTTGAATCGTTTGGTTGACGTAGAGCTCAGTGAAGTGATTTTGTTTACCGACTAATAAGAAAGAAATCTCATACACAAAGGGTCAAAGTTAAAGTCAAGGAAACAATCACTTCCAATACAAATAGCCTAGAGGATGTGAAAGCACACAGAACAACCAATCACGTTCACGGTCACCAACCATGAGAGGGGACTAATAAACTCGTGGAGAAATCTAAAGCTCACTTCAAAATGAAGTGTGCGCAGAGGATGTTGTCTAGTAAGGCAGTGAAAGCTTCCCAAATAAACTATCCAGCTTAGAGAACACAACCACATCAAAAGCATCTGATTTTTAGTATCAAGCGAAGATAGCTGTTGACGAAAGTCTCCAGCGTGTTCAGGAAGCTTATTGTGAGGCGCAAAGTTCCTGACCTACATAGAAGAAGTGACTGACTCCGCATTGTTGTTGGAAACCGGAATCTTGTTGTTTTCGCTGAGTCCAGTAGATTTGCAAAACTGATTTCACAGTGATGAAGGTCCATCCCGCCTCTCCGATTCTGGTTTTGACATCTTTATCTATGCCATTAGTATTTGAAACGATGCTTCCTAGATAAGTGACGGAAGTGACCTCTTTCAAATTTATTCCCGTTGTTAGTGATTGGTGTTTGTTGTTGCTGTTGTTGCTTGGTTGGTTATCCTCATCACCTCCGTCTTCTCTATGTTCACTTGAAGTCCTGATGTTGCTGCTTCTTTTGCCAAACTGTCGGTTTTTCCCCGTACATCTTCGAGTTTGTGTGACACTAGACACAAACCGTCCGTGAAGCCTAGATCTCCGAGAATCTTGTTTTCTCTTCAGCGTATCCTTGTCATCCCCCTTCCCACTTCTGCTACATATATTTCCAGTTGATTCGATTAATAAAGCTTTCGAGATGAAACAACACCTGTCTCGGACATCCGGAAAATTCTACTACCTCTACGACGAATTGGAAGGAATAAAGAAAACTATAAACCTCAAGTTTCGAAGTCGTGTGATTATAATTGATAATATGATTATGAACAATAAACTATGTTAGAAACTTTATCATCAACTAAATAATACTGTTACACTGTGTAATATATCTAATAAACAAACTAATCTGAATGGTTGCTGAACAAAGAATACTCTTTCCGATAACTTCATCATCAGGTTCTACAGTTATATACACATAACAGTGAATGAATTAGTGTTATTATTGACAACATTAATGTTGTTTAAATAACATCGAATCAATAATATCAGTAGATTACAGTTCAGTAGCATCAACATAAAAATAAGCTGAATGTCAGAAAAATTAGGAAAGATAATAATAGTATATCGACCGTTGCTCTAGGAACTTGATTTTTTCAGCTCGAGAACTTATCCCAGTATGGCTGAGTAAAGGTGTAGTAAAAGCCATCAACAGTTCGATATTATATCACCTGGTCCAAACCAGCTGGCCACAAAGTCAGCATTGAAGAATCCTCCTCTATCATCAGCTATTGGGTACCAGATACATTGTCAAAACATCCAGGTACCGCATACTCCAAACAGCAGAGGCTAAAGCGATTTGCCTGATACAACCAGTGCTTTGTGTGCAGAAGAAATAGATCCAGCCAGCCATTACCACTACCCTGGCTGGCCTTCAGTAGAGACTGTAAATTCATGAATTTGTAATATTATCTTTCCTAACGTTTCTAACATTCAGTTTATTTTATGTTGATGCTATTGAAGTGTAATCTATCAATATCACTGATTCGATATTATTTGCACAACGTAAATGTTGTTCATAACACTAATTCATTCATTCACTATTATGTATGTATATATAACTGTAGGACGTGATAATGAAGTTATCGAAAAGAGTATTCTTTGTTCAGTAACCATTCTTTTGAAAACATTTTAATGGGCATTTATAATCAGTTAAAAGCAATATGAAATTAAAAATTACCAAAGTGCCCAAGTTTTACACATATATTAATCCCTCCTGTCCTGTCAGTTGATTTTGTGTTAATGTGATTGCTAATTTTTCTCTCCAAACTGTCTATTCTCGTGCAATCAATTACTTCACAATTAGCTAAATTCTTATATTCCGATAATCTGTCGAGTGCCTAGACTAATGGGCCACTGTAGTTCTGTCCCACTCTATCGTGTAATTATGTGTGGTGTGAGTTCATGAATTGGAATTACAAACTTTTACTCTTTGTTGGTCATTTGTAGGACCAACTGACTTACACTTAGATGAATTCCTGTGTCTCGATAGTCTAAATGATTTCATCAGGGATAAGATTTCATTTTGATAAAGTCACACACACAGTGTTCTACAGTAATATTTACTGATGATGACCACGATTCAAGCACAATTTATTGCTACTGCCCATAATCATATCAAGATACTCACTCACACAACTTTCTGACTTCGTTTATATACATGAGTAAAAATTAATTAGACATATAAATAAAATTCATATCAGAAGTGCGTGAAACAGAAAGGAAAGTAATGTATAAACCTACAAACTCACTCTGGTAAGACAAGCTCTGTAGGTTAAAGGACCCAGTGGAACCAGTTGAACAAAATAATATAATTTACAAAATACGTTGCAATGACTGTGAGTGAGGTCAACTACATAGATCAAACTAGTAGATCGGGAGTAGTGAGATTGTCGGAGCATAAAAATTTAGCTAAGGTTAGGATGACTGACCCCACTCGCGAAGATAAGTAATTTAGAAAAAAGAAACTCATCAATCGCAATACATGCATTAACACGCAACCACACACACACACAATAAGGTGTGTGGGACAGAGTCAAAATTCTAAAAAGTAATATAGGTAGCTGGAGATAGAGAGAGAGAGATTGATTACTGAATCCTGATTCGTTGAGGCTACACACCCAACACATGCAACAGAAATGACTCAATGCGAATACCAGAGATATGGAAGATATTAATACCACTAATCAAATCAGAGGATAATAAATAATGTTAAAATGGGTTCCACTCAATTCACATTATAACATTCTAACAAGTTATATATTTTGACTATAAAAACATCTTATTTCCCATCTGATTGTATTTGATTAATAACACTAATATTATTATTTCCGAATGTACTTTAACTTATATTGATTTTATTCAAATGTCTAATCATCCATTTTTACTCATGTATATAAACGAAGCAAGAAAGTTGTGTGAGTGAGTGTCTTGATATGATTATGAGCAGCAATAAATTATGCTCGAAACGTGTTCATCAGTAAATATGACTGTATAACAAAATAAAATTTGATCCATAATGGAATTATACTCTATCACAGTGGCCAAGTTTTATCCTGATATCATTAATGTCCATGAGATATAGTTACGTAATTTTTGTCAAAATCACTGCAAGATATTCTGTAAATTAGGTTATTTTCTCTCTTAGTAAGTTTATAGGTTTTCAAGCCAACTCACTTCATGCTTTACATCCTAAGTGCACCCTTGCACAAAAGTATGTGTAATATATATAAATATTACCATTCTGTATTATACATAGTGCCTAGGTATTCCTCATTATTCATACTTTTTTCAATATCTGAATGCCACTTATACCAACACGAAGTTAACACTTGTAAGCTATAAAATATCTTCAAATAGAAGTAGGATACTCGTTGAGTAACTTTGCTTCTACTGCTTTATACACCCCCATCACATACAGACACGCACACACACACTCCTAAGTACACTTGAGAAAAGGTGATGATCTAAAAATAAGACTTTTGAAAGAGTTAGGAGTGAAACAACACGTTGCACTTTTACGATTAGATGTGGGTAGGGGTGGTTGGCGTTGCAACAGTTGATAAGTGAGGCTGAAACAAACCTACTTTTATTTATGTTTTATCTCATGATAAAAAATCATAATTCAGATGGTTTAATTTTAAATTTAAATTATTGATCGCTTACAATAATAACAGTTTTCCAAATGGAAGCCATGATCATATAACTATGTGATAGTCATGATCGAATTTTCAGGTGCTGATCTGCAAGGATTGGCTACAGACACTTTCATGAGACGACATCGGTTAGAGTACTGAGCAGCTATTTCATCTTCATCTGAGATTCTCCAGCATCACGCACCCACTGGGGTTCGAACCAGTGACCTTCGGTGTTACAAGGCGAGCGCGTTTACCACTGAGTTATAGGGACCTGATCGAATGACTATCCCATGAATGCCTACTTCTGAAAATTCGTGACCAGCTGCGTGCAGGAATTTATGTGGAATTACAGCGAGAAGACGTGACCAGTGGGGTCTGTCAAGTCAGGTAGGAAGACAGTTAATAACCTGTGGCACTGTCTTGTGTTTGATTATTCTCCAGCTGATGTCAGCTGATTAACCAATCAGAATGAGATGTGTCATTTGAAAAGTGGGCAACTCGGGGTGAGGAATCACAGTGTTATTTGGATACCTTGATGCCATAAATCACAATTAAGCGGGCGAAGGAAGCAGTGTAATGGTCACATTTAATACATACTGACTGAGTGATATGAGAATTTAGAAACCACTTATGTCAGAGAGTATTACATATGAGCCAGATAGAAATGATTCAAAAATGGACAACTGTTTCATCCTCTTGTGCAGGTACATCCAGATGACGAGTCCCAAGTAGGACGAAGTGCTCATCCTGGATTCCACTGCTAGTCACCATTCACAAATTAAACTCTTTCATCCGTTTGAAGCCGAGCTATTCAGTGGCATTCTCAGTTCAACTCAGTCCATCCCAAACTGTGTAATTCAAGAACCTGATCATGAAATTAGATAGCCAGAATCCGCGCAGCTTGAAGTGACTCACCTCTGGGAACCGAAGCACTCTGGATATACCGCTGATAATCTAGACTCCAAGTGAGAGAAACCACAGTCTGTTGTCAACAGCAAGCATTAGTGTTTGATGTCGGTGGTTTCCAGCTACTGATATTAGTCAATCAGTAGTATAGAAAATCACGCTATTTTACAGTCAACGCTTTCCCTTCAATTTTGATCTATTCAAGTTTAAATAAAGATAAAACTGCTGGTGTCCTGATTCATCGTGTTTGACAGTCAACTAGGTGTTAGTCATTCTCATTTGATAGTCGAGGTGAAGATATTTTCCAGTGATCAACTGGATTTAATAAATCATCCAGTCCTGTGTCGGATAAAGTGCATACAGGAGAAGACAATGCTGCCTACCATCACCGATGATATTCTTAGTTGTAGTGGAATGGATTATGCGTCAGACTGTGCACAGGGAGCGAGGAGTCAGAAATACGCTGGGCCACCGATAACAAGACTCTAGAAGATCCGGATTTCGCAGATGATATTTGTCTTATGTCACACAAACTCAAAGACTTGCAAGCGAAAACCAACAAACTGGCTGAAGAGGTAGCGAAAAAAGGTCTGCAGGTAAACAGAGAGAAGACGGAGGTGATGAAGATAATCAAACAACAGCAACGAAAACCGGCACCAATCACCATCAACAGGAGAGATTTAATAGAGGTTGTCTCCTTCACTTATCTGGGAAGCATCGTTTCAAATACTGGCAGGACGGACGAAGATGACAAAGTTGGAATTGAAAAGGCGAGATACGCCTTCATGAACTTGAAACTAGTTTGGAAATCTTCCGCAATCAGCATAAGGAACAATATTCTCATTTTCAACACCAATATGAAGTCGGCTCTTTTATACGTGTGAGAAACTTGCGCTGTGTGTCACGAAAAGGATTTCCAACAGGTTGCAGACTTTCATCAACAGCTGCCTTCGCTCCACACTGAAGATAAAATGGCCGACCAGAACGAATAAGCAACAAGAAATTGTGAGAACAGACCAACCAAGAGCCGATCTCTCAACAAATATGTAGGAAAAAGCGGAGATGGATTGGGCATACACTGAGGAAGCTACCGAATGATATCGCACACCAGGCCCTCGGGTGGAAGGTGAATGAGAAGTGACGAGTGGGTCGTCCTAGGGTGACATGGAGGAGATCGTGTGAGGAAGAGATGAGAGAGTTTGGTCAGTGGTGGATCCAGCTGAAGAAGACGGCAGAAGACAGAACAAAGTGGAGATGTGTTGTTAAAGCCCTGTGTTCCACTCGGAACGCAAGGGAATGATGTGATATATATTTTGCATGGTCAACAAACAGTTCTTTCTTGCCATCTCTCAGATTTCTAAGTTAACTTCGGTTATCACGCCCTATTTAACCTGGTCCATATAGAACGGGCTTGTGAATAGTACCACTTATGTTAGTCCTTGCGCCACAAAATACGACAACTAGATATCCATGTCTAAGACAATGGGGATGAATTTCTTGATTAAAACGAACGATAACAATGCATGACGCATCTCGTTTGCATTTCCATAAAACATATAAATTTTTGCTTAAAAAAAACTGGTATTTGAATACTTTTCAACTTACATAGTTCCTAGTAAATTCGTGGATACAGATTACAAGACGAAGTCATTTACCGCATAACCATAATAATAATAATCTACTTTATTCCAAAAAGAGTACTTATAATACAGAATCGAATTCTCAGTATTTGTTACAGCATTTGCATCTGATTTACTCGAAATATAAATAAAAGTAAAAATTAAAACAAAATTAACCAGAGAAATTTGTCCACGTTTACGATATACAGTCAAAAATATTCAAAGTACGAATTGAGAATATTAAATATAGTAATAATAATAACAGTGAGTTTGTTTCAAACAGTATTGTCGATTCAGTTTGGAAACTTTAGCATGTTATAGATTATTGAATCTAATGTTCTGTTGATACGGGATGGTGAGGGGAAATACAAAATTAACAGTTATGATACAGCTA
>OX235277.1:40488164-40524672 GCA_944472155.2 Trichobilharzia szidati | reverse complement strand
GAAGTTGTATTGCTGTCCTGGTGAAATAACAGTAGGATGAACACAAATCCAGTATTATATCGATGATAACCCAGCTATTTAGCGTGTAAACACTTTAAATGAACACAGTACTGATCAGCGATTATTTGCTATCTGAATAATTCATTGACTGCATCTTTTGATGAAAGAGATTCGAATCTCTGAGGTGATGTATTCATTCTATCAAAGTAGCAAGTAACTCTTACTCATCTGTGGCGGCTTGATTAAGACTTGAGCTACCAAAAACCAACATCATCTTATTGTAAATAAAATAAAATTTTAAAAAAGAATATCTACAAATTTAGTAAAGGAATAATCATCGGTGGCGACGTATTCCAATACACACACAAGAGCAAAACTCATCCTGAGATTTTTAGTAGACACTGACACTAATTGAGAAATGAAGCTAACCACCTGTAGTCATTACTGATTCACTAATGTCTTTGTGTCACAAATCTACTGCAGCTTCATTTTTAATTGAATTTAAAGCAAATCTTGTGAATTTCATGTAGCAAACAAAGAGGAAATATCACAATGTATATCTCCAAACCAAGTACATATTTAACAGTTCGGTAAAAATTTGGGCATTGGGTATATGATATTCATTATAATAAAAGTTTTCTTTATTTCCCAATGAACGAAAAACAGATTCATATGATTTGAAATCTCAAATAGAACACCGCGAAGTTGGTCAAGAAGAGGTGATGGTAGGTTATGATATTAACTCATTATATACTAGTATCCCTATAACCGACAGTCTTGATATCATTCCCAGTTTACTAGAATCAATCATAACCCTATCACAAAGATGTCCACTGGAAACCGGTGAAATAATAAGGAGCTCAAATATTCTATCTGGAAAGTAATTATATTACATTTGAAGGGAATTTATATAGACAGATAAATCGTGCTGCTATGGATTCAACAGTCTCTCCAGAAGTCTCTAATCTTTTCATGAATAGATTCGAAGATAATATCTTTCCAAGCACACTCACGCCTGAAATATAGTTGACATATGCAGATGATACTTTTGTAGTGCTAAAATGAGATCTACGCTGTCCATTCTTGCAGAAACTGAACAGTCTGTCTCACTGAATTCAGCTTACTTAGAAGGCAGGCAGAATCAATCTTCGTTGAACTACCGTTTCTAGACTGCCTAGTTAAGAGTTGGAAAAACGGACATTTTAGTGTATCTATATTTAGGAAGAAAACCCACTCCAATAAATATTTAGACTTCGGATTATCACACTTGATCAGCTCAAACGTATTAATTGTTTCAAGTCTTCCTGGACGAGCATACTCTTCAATAACCCGTGAGAAGGAAAAAGAAGAAAAAATATCGAACATTACTGATAATCTCAAGCAAAATAACTACCCAGAGAACTTCATCAACAAAATCAACACTGACATGAAGTGTGGTCGAAAACGTATTCCAAAGACAACGGACTCAATAGATATCATTCCATATAGAACAGAGACGTCAGACGATATCAGAAGAGTACTTTATAAAAACAAAATCAGAGTTCCTTTCAAAACATAAGAAACACTATTAGGCGACTTTGTCCATATAAAAGATCAAATCCCAAACGATTCTCTATTTAATTTTGTCTATAAAATAAAATGCTTGGAATTCGCTGTGATATACATAGAACAAATATCGCGAGAAATCAAGACCAGAAGAAATGAACACCGGAGAGCAGAGCATCTGTTTGACCATCAAGGAATCCAGTTGTAAACTAGAAAAGCTTGAAAAATTATCAGCGACAGGTGGTCTACACGCTATAGAATTAGGCCACAAAATTGATTTTGACTGTATTGAAATAATCCAGAGAAATTTCAGAGTTCACAAAGAACTTCTCATATCATAAGAAGTACTTGGTACCAGATGGAATCCAAATTGTCTGAGTAGGAATGATGGACTTAGGCTGAATTTGACCTGGTTACAACACACAGCCCCCTCCCCCATGAAGTGACACAATCAGCACAAATGTGATAATCAATTTCAATACGTAAATATACGCTGCTTTTATCATTTTTCACACGTACCAAATCCAGCAATCTACACCTGGTTTTGTCATCTTTATCAACTGGCCAATTTCACAACATAAAAATCACCTCATGCTAAGGAATGATGATTAAATTTGTCATATGTCAGCCGAGATTTTGTAAATTCTGGTTTAATAAAACTTTGACAAAGCTGCTAGCAGCAGCATTAAATAGCGAAACGTCAGTAAAAACAACAATATCGTTTTGTTTTTCATTCATTCACTGGGAAATACAAAAAACCCTTTATTATAATGAAGGAAATATCATAAGAGAATAGTTAATACTTCAGGTCAAACAACGTTGTGTCATGCGATTGACAGTCACTTACTGTTCTAATGAAGTGATCCTGGACTAAGACAAACTATTATAATATGGGTTCTGCTGAAAACTCTGTGCATTATATAAGCACTGCTAGGACAAAGCCACAATTATTATTGTTATTATTACTAAATAGTGCCAATAAATATATAAACAAATGTCCATGGCTTTCTTATAACTGTCTGCAGGCATTCACTATCAAGCTGGGTCACACTTGGTCATGCAATCACATTATATTGACTTTTGCGAACTTTTATTACCAAGAAAATCGATATTTCTCATGAATTCTTCTAACGACAATGTATTACGGGCTCTGTTCTCTCTTCGAGGCTCAACATTGCATCGCGGTTGATAGAATCTCGCGTCAGACCCTCATTGGGTGCATTTGAGCATGTAGGATTTGTCGGGGAGGGGGCCTTACGGTTCTCACTTTACTTAGGAAAGTAGTGGTGGCCTGCTTATAACTTGAGCTACCAAAAATCCTTGATCAACATATTGCATTTGATGTCTTCTATTCAGTTTGTTGAAATCTAATAAAACATGACCTCTAATAGTATTGTTTGTACTGACGAGTATTTAAAACATTTACAACCTTCTGATTCTCATATTTCCACTAAATATGAGAGAAGCGGTACTCTCAAAATGACCACGTATTCCAGTACATGAGATAACCGTTCCTGAGTTGTGTCTTTGGTTCACATAATGTAATCCTGGCATTCAACAAAATGTAGTAAATTTCTTGACGGAGACAAAAAAGAGCTCTCCCAATGCAATGATTAGCGCTTCTGGTCAAACATCACTGTGTGTCACTTACAATACAATCAGTTACTGTTGTACATTCTTCGTCCGCAATGACTAGTATGTGTTCATTTACAGCGTTATTGATTCAGTATAGAATTTCTGGGCTGTTTTAGCTATATTCACTGTATTTGAAATAAAGCCCTCTTGTTTCATCTTTATAAAGTACTATTCCCCGAGTCTTTTATCTAAGTTGTCAGAAAGAATTAATTATTTTTACATCTAGTGTTAAATGTCGAGAGTTTTTCTGTCCTCCTGCTAAAGTGCTTTCTCGAAATCCTAACGCTTTTATCTAAGCACCTTTACAAAGTGTATACGTCATCCTGCCTATACAATTTTACACCATGTGTCTGCTAAACTCATATATATGTATATATATTTTTATCATTAAGTATCAGAAACACCTGTGCTGCTGAAGATTTAATCATCGAAATAGGAAAGTTATATCTCTGTATACAAAAAAGGTGTATTCAAACCCTCCAAATCGCATGGTTATTAACCCGTCTATTTTTTGATTTTGGATATCCCTCCTTTATTATGTCGACTGTCCCTATAATTGTAATTATTATTCTCACTGTGAACTGTTTCTGGTATTATTTCACTTGTTCCACTTGTTATTCTTAATCAAATTTTCCTTGCAATGTTAAATTCTGTGTTATCAAATTTCTATTTCCCTGCTAGCCTCGTAGCTTTGCGTCCCTTCCAGCATCCATAAATCCTTTGAAATATTATATATATACATAGAGAGAGAGAGATTTATATATGTACCTTAGGTTTTCCCATCTCCGTTTGAATTTCCCGATATAATTTCTTAAAATGCCATATATTCATATGTATGTTTCAGGTTAGACAACAGATTGATATCAATTAGAGAACCACTGAAAACCAGGGGGCACCGGTTTGTCCCAGTAAGGAACTCATCAGAGGTCCCAACCTACTGAAAAATTTCCTGCCAAGAACCCTCCGGTTACAAGGCAAGCTCGCATACCATTCAGCCACTGGGACTTGATTCAATGGTCAGCCCATGAATTCTAATGTCTACTAACTCATGATTTTAGTGAGAACACCAACCCCTGTCATCGGTGGGGAACAGCATACTGACTTCCAACTGGATGGCCCCCACTGCTCATATTCATGTATATATACAACTGTACAGCTTGATAATAAATGTTTTGAAAAAAGGTTCTTCGATGAATCATTTGTTTTGATATTCATATTTCTTTAAAACCACTGAATATAGCTCATCCTCCATTGTGAAATATATATTTTTTGTTGATTATAAATACTTTCGTATGTCAACTAATTATCTATTTACATTCTACCTTGTATTCACTTGCTCGTGTGGAGCTAGTTATATTGGCCGCACAATCGCACGCTTTGCATACGCATCTCAGAGCATTATCCGGCATGGTTAGCAGAGGGACAATGTAAGACAATTACTAGCTCAATTCTCGAGCATTTGGTGAACTCAGGCCACGTAGCTCCACCAGAATCGTCTTTCAAGATCATATACAAAGTGAAGCCAAATGGTACAAAGGGCGTCAAGTTTCGGCTTTTGTGTATGGCGGAGGCTCTAGCAATTCATCAATACAACCCTGAACTCTGTATACAGAAAAAGTTTGTGCAGTCTCTTATTCTACCTTGGTATTAACCTCTTCACTAATCGTTCCTTGTAAATGAAATATATTTTGATTTTTTCGTTTCATTCTAATTTTACTTTTAGTTAGCTTTTGCTTTAATAATTAATTCACTATTATCACTCTCATATGCTCCTTTTGTATATTTTCACACCCTCTTCACACTTGTCAAATTGACACTCATATACCTTTATTCTCACCTAATAGCAATTTTAACCTTATCAAATTTCTATCTTTTTGCCGTTGAGTACCACGTAATTTTCAACTTTTAATTTTCACTTCTAAAGCCACTTCTGAGTAATTATATCAATTATGTCACCCCCCTATTACTTAATAATAGACCACTACATATTTTTGTAAGTATAAATATGACTGTACGGCAGCCTGTGAAGATGATTTCGTCGATAAAGAAAATTTTCTTCGCTGAATCTGTCTTTTATTTTCTACCTTGTATTCCCAACGAATAACAGACTCTTATTCTCTCGTATACTGTTACTTCAATGCAGCTTCTGATCTAATTTTTCATTAATCTCTACTGGCTATTTATATTCCAAAATTTATGGACTGAAAACAACTGAAGAGCCTGAGGACGAAGAAATCACTGACAGCACAACTATCTGTCTTTTCCTTGAATTATGCTATGACGATATTCAAATTACTGAGACCTTTCAAAAACTCTCAGTAATACATGCCTTACTAGACGCCTCTCAGTAATATTCACTAACAGGAAACTATTCGCCTGACGTATTAGTAACAAACTGCCACATTTAGTCATATCGGTATGCATATAGTTGTTCACGTGTCCTTGTAGCACTTAGCACATTGAAAATACCATCTATCTCTTCGGTGATGAATACTACTCAGTCCATAGTTTGATAACAGAACATCTTTGGGATTGAGAGCACCAAGTAGCATAAGAGATATCCTTCAAGATTTCATACAAGTTCCTGTCAAACGTCTCAAATGGATGTATCCCAAAAAAGCGTGGTCAGTACTTGTCTTTACCATGGCCATTATTATCAGTCTATATTCTCAAGTAAATCACTATCAGCCACAATTTCTTTTTGATTGTCGGGTGGTGACTAGCAGTGGAATCCAGAATAACGCGGCTTTCATCCTATTTGGGACTCGTCTGCCAGCTGGGAATACCTTCATTCCCCACTGAGTGAGTGATGATGTTCTCACCACCGAGGATCGAATCCATTATCCGTAGTTTCAAACGCCAAAGCGTTATCCATTATACCACTTGGGTCACGAGAGCCACCTCTTGTGCAACGGGTCATAGTAATTATTTAATTGAATTTTAGATTTCCCCGTCGATTGATTGGGCCGAAGTGCTCGGTCTCAGGTTGACATGTCCTTTTATTTTTATTTCAGTTCATCTTTGTACTGCGTGGCTTCACTTTTTTATCTGTTACGCTTTAATCTTCAATTGGATATAGTTCTGAATATAGTTCTCCCGCCTCCACATAAGTTACACATATTTACGAACATACAGCTCACCAAATGACGTCATCGAGAAGAAGAAAAAGAAGAAGTATCTGCTCTACAGCCCTTCTTTCATTGCATGAGAGCGTGTTTGAATCTGTGGGACAGATCAACAGTCTGAGATTATTCTGCCGTTGCTGTTGTTGTTGCTATTTTTTAACTTGATTAAGCAAAGATAATTTTCGAAGATGTCAGTCGAAAGTCAGGTGATGATGATGATGATGACGATGATACTAATAATAAAGTTACTATTTAATTTTAGTCTACATTTGATTACTACTCAGTAATCTTTTTATTATTCTCTGCCTTTTTTGAGTTTACGCTTTCTGTTGTTGACATTTTCGACATGTTATTCAGTTAAGCGATAAATGTTAATGAATATTCGTCAAATTACTGGCTTCATTTCTTTCTGGCCAATTTTCACAGAGAGGCATGATAACAACATTCTTACTGCTCCGCTTAGGAATAGGAGTGTGATAGAGAAATTGGGCGTTTTCGATACGAACATCTTGAAGTCCTAGTTGTCAAGTGTTGGTTTGCAGGGAATTAAGTGTTCTGATTACTATATAATATTACTTTTAGAGGACTACTGCAATATCAGGGAACCCTTCACCACTATACACTCATCTGGGTTAGAAATCAAGACCTTCCATTTACAAAGCGGGTTAGTAGACCCTTCACTTGCTGATGCTCGATCCAGTGGCTCACGAATTCCTACTTCTGCAATTTCACGATGCATAGCCCAACCGCCCGCCATTGTCATCGTATTAATTGAATTTTAGATTTTCCCATCAATTGACTGGATCGAAGTGTTTGGTCTCAGGTTGACATGTCGGCTTCTTGTGCAGGTGCTTCGACGAGGTCTGTGCATGGAATCAGAATTTAAATGGTGGATCGTGACTAGCAGTGGAATCCAGAATGCGCGTTTCGTCCTATTTAGAACTAACATGCCAGCTGCATGTACCTGCATTGCACACTGAGTGAGTGATGATGATCCCACCACTGAGGATTGAATCCAAAGCCCGTAGTTTCAAATGCTAAGGCGTTATCCACTATACCACTCGGGTAACGAGAGCCACCTCTTGTGCAACGGGTCATATTAATTACTTAATTGAATTTTAGATTTTTCCCATCGACTGATTGGGCCGAAGTGATCGGTCACAGGTTGCCAGGCCGCATTCTGGTGCAGATGCTTCAACGATGTCTTTGCATGTAATTAGAACTAGGGGCACTGGGTTCGAGCCTTGCTGGGAATGCAGGTACATCGGGACGACGAGTTCTAAATAGGACGAAATGCTCATCCATCCACAAATTTAGTTATTATGTCATTGGGAGTTAATGCTTCTAATACCTAACCTGATGGATGCTAATGTTGACAACTCAGTAGGAGTTTAATAAATGACGTTCTGTATAGGGCCAGCAGCATCAGAATATTTCTGAATTGTTGGTTTGCAGCGATTTCTCAGTTTAGCATAAAAAGCTAAAAAAAAACTGTTGTCTGAGCTTCTTATAATCCAAATACACTGGAATTACATCAAGAAAATATATAGTTTACTACAGTATCCCATGAAAGCGAATTGAGTAGTCATACATTCAGATGGCAGTCCACTGCATTTGAATTTCTCTCTTCCATGAAGGTAGAAGCAGATCACGAAGTTCAAAAATTCACTAGCTGACAGTCATTTTCGGTGATAAAAATTAGAGTTTTACGCTCAAAAAAAAGCTTTTGCAAATCTTTTACGTGACAGGCGCGCAGTGCAAGTTTCTGACCCGTATAAAAGAACTGACTGACTGATTTAATAATAATATTAATTTGCTTTATTCCAGAAACAGTACTAGTGGTACAGTGTGGAATTTTCAGCACATATCTACAATATTTGCATCTAATTTCACAAACATTTAAAAGGAATATTTTCAAAAAATAAATACAAAAAACACAAAAGAATTTTTAAGAATGCAAAAAATACCAAGAAGTAGAAAGGAAAATAAAACAACATATAATAATATCTCAGTATTGGGTAGTGGAAGCTATGATATGATTAATCATGGTGACAGTAAACCTATAGTCATACAAAAAGTTACGAGATGATATTTAAGAATGTTTATCGCCAATATGATCAGTTAATTTGGTTGAAACAACTCTAAACAATCATAAAATAACATTTCAAGGTTGTTGTTTTTGTTTTTCATTGTCAGGTCTAATGCAGTGTTTGTAGTGGTAGTGTGAGTAATCCTGAATAATACAACATTTTTAAGGTGGTGACCATGGCGTTCACAAACAATGATTGTCAGTTTAATACTGCCGAAAAGTATAGAAAAAAAAGAATAAACAACCACAAAACTAATAATTACATGATGGTTAATGACAGGACAATTTTGTAGTATTCATAGTGCTAATAGAGTCGGAACCAGTGGATACAAAATAGAAGGAATATAGTAAAGTACAAAAAAGGAAGCCAATGTTAATAATTTAGGTAGCTAAGTATGTTTAAGAAGGAGTTCACTATAGAATACAAAATAAGAGAGAAAAAAAATAGCCTAAAATGGTGTTGTTAATAACAAAGCAAGTCATAGGTTTCACGCTTAACATTGTCTCTGTCGCTTAGAACACGGGCCAAGTATGGTATCGTTGAGTTCCTGTACTTGGTTGTATCAGCATAGATTATTTTATACTGATTTCTGGTTTTACTTGATGAGATACAAGGCGAGAGTTGAGAATAGAGGGGGTGTTGGGGGTCGGAGAGTATGGTTTTAGACCATTTTTCGCATGTATTCAGATGCCTATCAACTAATGTAGTGACGAGCTGACTGAGTTTTACACCACTAGTCCTATTGATTACCTTTAACATCCTTCTCAGGATGGTATAGTCCTTTTTCAGTAGACCAGGAAAGACTAACGGGGAGCAGTAAAGTAGAATAGGTAAGATACAAGAGTTGACAAATTGTGAAAGTAGAGGTTGGGTGATTCCAGACTGTCTAAGTTTCTTAATGTAGTAGGTTAGACAGAACACTTTCTTAGAAATCGTTAGGATATGAGATGTCCAAGTAAGGTCGAAAGATAGAACTAGACCGAGGTATTTAGCATTAGACTTAGTTTCAATTTTAGTCTCCTCAATGCTACAGGCTTCATTAGAACTTACTAGTGTTTGTAGATCTCGTTTATGCCTAAGGGAGAAGTCGACAGTCTGGCATTTTGAGGGATTCAGTATAAGATTATTTAGTTTGGACCACTCACTGATGTCCGAGAGGAAGCTATTTAATTTGAAACAGTCTGACTGAGACCTAATGGGAAACGATACAGACAGATCATCTGCATATTTGACGAAGTTGATTTCATCTGAGAGAGGTAAATCATGTAAGAAGAAGGAAAAGAGAAACGGAGAAAGAACAGCACCCTGAGGAACTCCAGCTTCAGTAAGCAAAGGAGAGAAAGATACACCATTATATACCGTGTGCTGCATCCTATTAGAGAAGTAAGAGTGTAGCCAGTTGATAACCCAGGGCTCAGTTTGTGTAAGGCTAAGCTTGTTTAACAATAGGCCTCTAGGTGCAGAGTCGAAAGCAGATGTATAGTCAAGGAACGTACAACGGACAAACTTGGCCCCTTTTGTCTAAGGAGGATACAGTGTTGTGATGAAACACAGCAGGAGCGTCCAAAGTACTTCTACCCTGTTTGTAAGCAAACTGCTTTGGATAGTTTGAGAAACTTAGGGAGGGAACAAGTTTTAGTAACAATAATTTCTCCATTAGTTTTAAAAAAGGAGAGGTAATAGCGATAGGTCTAAACTTAGCATTATTACCAGAGCCTGACTTGGGTACAGGGATGATTTTAATGTCTTTCCACAGAGAAGATACAACATTATTAGAAAAAGAAGTATTAAAAATGTATGTAAGTGGGTTGCTTAAAATATCAGCACATTTCCTTAGGACATTGGCAGGTATACCATCAGGACCAAGACTCTGGGAAGGTTTAAGAGATTTTAAACATTTAAGAACATCAGAAGTTTCAAAACGATTAAAGTCACTGGTCATGTTATTTGTTACATTGAAGCTAAAAGGTACATTAGAAAGGCGGATAAAAGATCTATTAAGAGTATTTACATCAATAGAGAGGGCACACGAACTATGCTTACCACAACCTGCAATTTCTTTGAAAAGCTTCCACATGTTCCCAGGAGTTTTACATGACAAAATTCTTTGATTATAAATATTGTTTAACCTCTTGATTTCGGATTTAATTTGGATGTTTATTCTCCTAAGACCAGCCTTATCCTTAGCCTTGTAGAGTCTCTTTTTCTCTTCGAAGCTTTTTGAGATGAGGAGAAGAGAAACGGTCTATTCTTTTGAAAAGTATCTGTTTTGGACAGCATACATCAAGGCAGAATTTAAGATAGTCAGTCAGATTGTAAATAGTATCATCCAGAGTGTGTTCAGTGAAAAGTTCCCAGTTTGTGTCATTTAACATACATCTTAGTTTGAGCACGTTTTCTTGTGAGTAACATCTTTGTTATAACAATAAAACTTGGGCACTGTGGTAGAGTGTAATTCCATTATGGATAAATTTTATTTTGATAGAGTCTCACAGTGTTATACAGTAATATTTACTGATGACGTTTCGAGCACAATTTATTGCTGCTCATAATCATATCAAGGTAATCACACGACTTCCTAAATTCATTTATATAGTTCCATTGTTTTTCACTTGATTTTCACTTGATTTGATTGGTAGTATTATTTTCCATATTTCAGGTATGAGTGATGATTCATTTCTATTGCATGTGTTGGGTGGAGATTCGATGAACAAGGATTCAGTAATCAATCTCTCTCGCCACCTACCTAGATTACTTTTTAGAATTTTAACCCTCTCCCACCCTATTGTGTGGTTGTGTGTTAATGCATGCAGTGCAATTGCCGAGCTTTTTTCTAAATTACTTATCTTCTCTGGATCAACCATTCTTACCTTAGCTAAATTCTTATGTTCTGACAATCTGACTACCCCTGACCTACTAGTTTGACCTATGTAGTTGACCTCACAGTCATTGCAGGGTATTCTGTAAATTATATTATTTTGTCTAATTGGGTCAACTGGGTCCTTTAGCCTACAGAGCTTGTCCCTGAGTGAGTTTGTAGGTTTAAATGCCACCCTAATTCCTGCTTTATTTAGAATCCTACGTAGGGTCTCAGATGTCCCCTCTTTATATGGTATAACTGTAGATGACTTATATTCTCTCTTATTTATGTTATTATTACCAGTTTCACAATTCTTTTTATTTTTCTTTTGGCGTTTTTCAATCTTCCAAATGAATTTTAGAGGATAGTTATTTAGAACCAACGCCTATTCTATCTGTTTTATTTCATCATTTAGGTCCTTTTTTGTGCTACTTAGTGCCATTGCTCGGTTTGTTAAACACTTAACTAAGCCTGCCTTAACAGTTAAAGGATGAGATGAATGAAAGTCTAAATATCTATTAGAATGCGTTGGTTTTCTATAAACACTAGTGTGTAGTTTGCCTTCATCTATTCGTTTTATTTTACAATCTAACATAGCTAATTCTCCTTGCTCATTTTTGGTTTCAAATGTGAATTTTATTCCCTCCACTAGTGAGTTTATGTGTGTCAAGAAGCTAGAGATATGTTCTGCTTTTAACACTATGAAAGTGTCATCCACATATCTCCACCATATTTTTGGAGTGGGATTGAACGTATTAAGTGCCATATTTTCCCAGCTATCCATAAATATATCTGCTACGATAGGGGATATTGGTGATCCCATCGCTACACCTTCAGTTTGTCTATATATTTTGCCTTGGAATTTAAATATAGTAGATGTGAGGCATAGCTGAATTCCTAAAATAATTTCTTCAATGGATAGCTTTGTTCTATGATTGAGTTCAGTATCCGCAGTTAGTTCTTTCTTAACTGCTTCTAAGGCCATATTGACTGGTATATTAGTATAAAGACTGGTTATATCAAAACTAACCATTGTTTCATCATTATCTAGTTGTATGTCATTTAGTTTATTTTTCATTTCATATGAATTAGTTAGTCTAGAATTTGAAGGATTTCTAATGGGGCATAATATTAGAGCTAAATGTTTTGATAATTCATATGTAGGGGTATTTCTAAAATCTACTATTGGTCTTATGGGATAACCTACCTTATGTATTTTAATAGTACCATACATCCTACTAGCATTATTAGTTTTAGGCATTAAATTAAACCATTTTGACTCACCCAGTGACTGCTTCATTCTGCGTACTAATTCCGCTGTGGATTTTTTAACCTTATTCATTATTGTGTCTATGGGCTTCTTAATCAGTAAATATTACTGTATAACACTGTGAGACTCTATCAAAATAAAATTTACCCATAATGGAATAATATCTTTGTTGTGTTTTCCTGGAGAGATTCGAGAGGATATATTGGAGTGATATCTGCTATATATCTTGGGTAATATCCGAATAATACAATGATCAGAGCTCATTATAAGAGCACGTCTGCGTGCTTCGTATATTTCCGCATCATTAGTAAATACTAGATCCAGCGTTTTATCAAGTTGAGTTGGAAATTTGACAATGTTGACATGACCTAATGATTCAAAAAAAGAACAGTCACAGTTATTGAAATCTGCAGTGACAACTGATAAAGAGTTTTCAATGTGTAACCGCAAATGCTGTGAACTCATCGGCAAGATAAGATAGATCCGAGGCAGAACAGCCAGAAGTAACATAAATGTTTGAGATGAAGACGTATTTAAACTCAGATAAGTGTTTCGGACGACATTTGACTGTAATACAATCAATTAAGTCACTAGAGAAAGAAAAACATACATTATTTAAAGTTGACCACTGAGAATGAATGAAGGTTGCGACGCCACCACCTCTTTTCTTTCTAGAGCATATTCGATCTTATCTAAACAATCTGAAACCATTTAGAGAAACCAGGTTGTCGTCATAAAGATCATGGAGCCATGTTTCTTGTAATGCGACTATTGCCGTATTGTGATAAGTATTGGATGATAAGAGAGACTGGAGATGCATAATTTTGTTGTGAAGTGAACAGCAGTTTGAACTGACAATAACTGGAATAGTTGTGCGATATAATGGTGTCCGTTTGAGAGCACGTTGCCAACCACCATGATGTTTTCGCTTAGTTTTATTAGATGCATGAAGGTCATATGGTTTAAAACATATAGTGAATTCATTACTGTATTTGATACGATTTGTGATCATATTTTGTTAAAATTAAAAATGAAAACATGATGTATTATATGCAAGTATGTAGATGTACAGAAAGGTTGCCCAGATGTCAAATCCCACTCTTGTCATTTATACCAAGTAAGTGCAGAAGATTTCCAAAAATTTCTTTGCTTGTATAAAGCATATATCTCACCTACATTTCGCCTAATTTGACGTATCAAAAATCCACAAATATTCACAAAATTCAACTCAAAATACTTATTTCCATTCAAGAAACATTTTTCATCATTGTCGTCACTATTCTACGTGTGAGATGGTGATTATTATCGAAAGATATTAAAAAACGAATGACGTTCAACAAAACATTTCCTGCCTCAAATTCCTCACGTTGGACAAGTGAAAACAAAATTTAATTATTTCACTAGAAGTGTGTATTATTCAAAGTTGAAGGAATAGTGATGACGTAAATAAATTCGCAAAGGTAAACTGTACAAAGCTGCACCTTAAAATTGGTAAACACACTGAGTGGTTATAAAATAATCATAAAATTCAACATCAGTCCCCATACAGGCATTAATAAAAACAAATAAAACGAATAGTTCATCCTGGCATTTGGCATTTTTATATTATGTGGTTTTTTTACAGAAAAGAAGGTAGTGACAAAAGTGATGAGTTGTCATAATTGTAGTTGTTAATATCAATCAGTGTACAAACGGAGTTGAATGACAGTTTTACAATTGCATAATCAGGATGCACATAGACACGAAGGAGAATGTGCTACTACATAAGTTCTTGAAAGAAACTCATGTATTATAGAGAGGTAGAGAGAAACAAACGAAGTCAAGTTGATGATGAAAGCGGTTGAATAGCGATTTCTTTTTTATGCAGTGCTCAGAGTTCTTTACCTGAATGGCTAGACCTTCTGCAGTAGGACGGAGATGAAAACGTATTTTCTTTGACAGGCCGCTGTTTACTCTGAAGAAGGAGGATACTGAGATAGAATGGTCATTGTCTACAAGGTGTTGACTTAAAGCACTCCTTAAGGAACTACCGCTGTTTTACTCTAACCATGCTGGATAGTGTTCTTGAATCATTCTAGGAAGGATAAGCGTCGAATAACCTACGTACTCTGTTTCACAAGAACAAATGGACAAATATATGCACACAAAGAAGTGTTTGAATGCCGACGCTTATCTTTGAGGCTTCTGTGGATCAATGGATGAAAGGAGAAAACCACTTTTTAATATTTCTGCGAAGATTGCTCTCCTCAAAGATTTTGAGACTGATCTCTTAAGGATTTCACAGGTCAAACCCAACGTTGGAATTAAGGTTCATGTAAAGTCACTTTTCAGGCACAAATAATGTTTCATTTGAATGGATATTCATTTTTCATGAAGACTATTTTCGGAAGGCCTAGTTCGGCTTCTAGAATATCAGGAGTACAGAAACGTGGAATAAGCATGACAATAACTGTGAAGATAAAGTATCATATTTGACAGCTTCTATGAGTATCTACCAATTTACCTCCTCATGTGGAGCAAGATGCCGCCTGTTTTATCTAGAAGAGTCAAAAAAAATTATCTCATTGCATTTATAGATAATTCGGGTTTCACCGACAATTATACATCTCATCCAACAGCTGTACGATAACGCTGCATGCCAAGTAATCCACAACAGGAAACTTACGGAATCCCTCGAAGTGAGGACAGGAATAAGGCAAGGCTTCCTACTATCGCCAATGATTTTCCTGATTGCAGTAGATGGGCAATGAGGAAACAGGCATAAAATGGACTCACACAAAAAACTTGGAGGATCTGGACTTCGCCGATGATATATGTCTGATTTCCCACAAACTGAAAGATATGCAAGCGAAAAGCAACGAGGTGGCAGAAGAAGCCTCAAAGATAGGAAGGACTTCAGTTGAACATAGAGAAGACAGAGGTGATGAAGTTTCCTAGGCAACACCACCAACGGCAACAGCAACAACAACAAGAGACAACAATCAGCATAAATGGAAGGAACCTGAAAGAAACAACCTCTTTTACCTACCCACCTGGGAAGCATCGTTTCAAATACAGGTGGAACTGACGAGGATATCAAAGCAAGAATCAGAAAAGCAAGACTAGTTTTCACTACTCTCAAGTCTCTGTGGGGGTCAACAACACTCAGCATCAAAAATAAGATCCGGATTTTCAACTCCATTGTGAAGTCAGTGCTACTATTCGGATCAGAGACTTACACTGCGCGTCATAAAGAGCATCTCAAACAAACTACAGACCTTCATTAACAATTGTCTTCGCTCAAGATCAGATGGCCGGTCAGAAAAGATCAGCAACAGAGAGGGATCTCTGGGAGCGAACCAACCAGGAACCGATTGTGCAGCAAATAGGCAGGAAGAAATGGAGATGGATTGGCCATACTCTGAGAAAACCATCAAGTGAGTAACATCACTAGACAAACCATTAATCGAGTGGAAACCGAAAAGGAAGTGGCGAGTTGATCGTCAGTGCGAGGGTGACTTGGAGGAGGTCATGTGAAGAGGAGATGAAAGCATGTGGGCAGACTTGGAGCCAGGTGAAGACTCTAACAGAGAACCGAACGCAATGGAGACACACGGCTGAAGCCCTATGTTCCTCTAGGAATTAAAGGAAACAATAATAATATAATAATTTATAGATAATGTTTTTTTATAATAGAGAGTATAATCATAATCATCATCATTCAGTACAATATTGCATCTAATTTACTCAAAAGGACTAAAAATAAACATTACACAATTAATAATAATAATAACGGAACGTTGTTATAGCAGATATGTAGCAAATTAAAGAATGCGATCAAGAGAAAAAAAAATATGCATAAAGTATAAAATTGTAGTAATTATAGTAAAAGCAACTAAAATAAAATAGCTTAGTTATAATTAAACGATACAAAGGGTGACACTATAAAATTACAGAAAGATGAACAATGAAAGGGTTGATTCAATTTGCTAATTACATAGTAACTTATATGTTTCACGTCTAACAGTGTCTCAATCACATTAATTACAGGCTAAATAGGGTAATGTAGAATTTTTGTACTTAGCCCGGTTAGCTCAGTGGGTAGAGCATGAGACTTTTATGCGTAGGTGGCATAGCGGTTAGGACGCTCGCCGACCATGCATACGGTCCGGGTTTCGATCCCCGGCCGGTCCACTCCTTTACCTCGCTAAGCCAGAACTAAAAGTTGGTGAAGAGAAAGGTTGGGCATGAGACTAGCAACCCCATTCTGTAAAAATAAAAACTGCTACAGAAACTTCAAGCCTCTGGCTTGAAGCCGCCCTATGTTCCACTAGGAAAGTGAAGGAATAAAAAAAAGTGGTTCGAGCATATAACTTCTTACATTGACTTCTCATCCTACCTGATGAGATACAAGGGGATAGTTGTTAATAAAGGGGGTGCAGGGGGTCTGACAGTACGGCCTTTGCCCATTTGTACAGGATTTTATATTGGCGAGTTCATGCATTGGCATACCACAAGCCCTACTCAGAGCATTTAATACCCTTCGTAATATGATATAGTCTTTTTTGAGAAGACCAGGAAAGATTAATGGAGAGCAATAGAGTACAATAGGTAAAATACAGGAGCTTAAAAACTGCAGAAGTAAAATGTTGGTTGATACCTGATTGTCTTAACTTTGTAATGTAGAAGGCTGGACGAAACATTTTCTTAGAGATTGATAACATGTGGGATGACCATGAAAGGTCAGAGGAAAGAACTAATCCAAGATGTTTGATGCTTGACTTGGTTTCAATTTCAGTGCCATCTATACTACATGTATCATGAATACACGTCGATGCTTGGAAGTAAAATTAACTGCCTCATATTTGGAAGGATTTAACATAAGACCGATGGACTTAGACTTGAAGAGTAAAGAAAAGAAAAAGTAAAGAAAAAGTTTCTAATTTTCAACACATTAACATCAAGTCAGTCATTGCGTGCTCATCGCCTTATACATTTTCAGCAGGCCTCAGACTTTAATCAACAGCCATCTTCGCTCCACACCGATATCCAGAAGGCATAACAACGGGGAACTCTTGCAACAACACAAACCATAAAGGAGGAAATAAAGATGGATTGAACACATACTGAGAAGACCACTGAGTAAGATTGTAACAACAGAAGACAAGGGCCAATCAACAGATCGTTTAATAAGGAAAATCAAAACATATTTATAGATTTTAATGTGCATTATTGTAGATTATTGTTAGTATAAAAATACATTCTTTTGATTGGTTGTTTCTCACAGAAAGTTAACCTTGCATTTCTTTGTGGCTGTATCAGATCATCCATATGCTAACTGTATCCGCCTACGCAAAGCTTTTGTTCTCATTTTCTCACCACCAATATTGGGGACATAAACATTGACGTCATTTACTGTCTACCAACTTTGGCTAGCAGCCAGCTCTCACCACAAGATCACGCTCCAGGATGTCAGCCGAGTGAGACTTGAAATGTTATGGTGAGGAGGAGAAGGAGGAGGTAAGAGCTTGTGGACAGTTGTTGAACCAGCCGAAAAAGACCGTAAATGACAGAACCAAATGGATATATGTCCTGTCAAAGCAGTATGTTCCACTTGGAACCTCTGGGAAAAATGATAATAACCTCAGCGATGTGTTATTGGGGTTTAAATTTCAGAGGGGATATGAGTCCATTCAAGCATGCAGACATGACGTGCTGATGAGTGCCGACAAGCACGAAATCTAAATCAGGCAGGGCTTTCTGCTGCCGACTGCCTCCAACCATCCAACATCAAAGTTTGTTTTTTTTCTATTAAAAGTTGAAATGACATTACTTCCGATTAGAACCGTGATTATCTAATCTCTATAATTTTATGAAAAGACGGTTTTTACACGGAGGATATCAAATACGCACATGTTCACTAGCACATTATGTTGGCCTTTCCTGTGGTTGCCAGGTTGCTATTATAATTATTAAGCACCTATTGGAAACTAATTCAGGAAATCCATATCCTTGTCTCAAACGTGAATCAACTACGTGGTCGGCAATTCCTACAGTGGGATAGGAGAGTCATCGAAATATACTACTCATTAATCTGCGTATTACTATTACTACTGAATTGGTGGTTAGTCAGCGAAATTGTACTACCCTCCCCGAAGTAACTGTATACTTTGATATTTTATTATTTTCTTTAATTGTACTATTCTGTTTAAGTATATTTCATAACTTAGGTTTATTTGGAAATTGTCGGCTGATTAATGTTTATATATTTGGTCTAGGAGCCTCACTAGTAGGTCAGTAGATTTAAATAATGAAATCGAACAAATCAGGAAAATAGTTACTACTGAATAACTAACTAACAGTGCGTCTGTGGCACAGCGGTAGAATGCTCGCCAACCAAGCATGTGGTTGGGAGTTCGATCCTCGGCTGATGCATTCCAAAACTTCTCTAAGACTGGTGGAGACAGAGAGGATGGGCATGAGGGTAGCAACCTCATCCCGTAAAAATGAATACCGTTGCTACAGAAACTTCAGAGCTCTAGCTTCAAGCCCAATGTCTCACTGAGAAAGTAAAGGAATGGAAGAAAACTAACCAAAACCAGAATTAATTCAGAAGTTTATGGAGATGAATAAGAGCAATACAAGTACTAATAAAAATACTAAGAATGATAAGCAATTGAAGGCCTTGATATCACTGCTGATATAATGAAGGAATATCATAAACCTTATGTAGAATTCTTAAAAAGACTGCAATTAGGGTGGCATTTAAACAAATCAACCCTCTCATAGATAAAAAATTTTTCAGACTCAATATAACTAACAAAGAAAACCGAATGTAATTCACCAGAAAGCATGGAATGACTGTGAGGTTATTTGTGTGAAAAACTGCGGCAAATAAAAAGACGATCCAATACAATGGACCGATATGAAGAAGACTCTAGAATAACATTTGAACTTCGTAGACGATTTATGTCTGATTTCACGCAAACTTGAAAACTTACAGACAAAAATCAACATTTCAGCGCGAGAAGAAGGAAAGAGAAGACTTCGATTGAATACAAAGAAGACAGAGGTGGTGAAGATAGCCAATGAACAAACATGAACAATTATCAACTTCAAAGAGAAGAAATTTAAAACAGTTCACCTGCTTGCATTCTGGAAAAAAGATCATTTTGATTAAGTCTCACAGTGTTATACAGTAGTATTGACTGATAACATTTTGAGAACAATTTATTACCTATATCATATTGTAACAACAGAAGACAATGGCCAGGCAACAGAACTTTTATTACGGATAATCAACACATATTTATAGATTTTGATGTACATTATTGTAGGTTAATGTTAGTAGAAAATACAGTCTGTTGATTGGTTGTTTCTCACACAAAGTTAACCTTGCATCTTTTGTGGCTGTTTCAGTTCATCTATATGTTAACTGTATCCGCCTGTCCATCTTGACCTTGTTTTCATATGACTAACATTGACCTCAATTACCGTCAACCAATTTGGCTAGCAACCATCTCTCACCACAATATGAGGTTGTTTGATAGTCTACCACTATGCCCAATATTCATCCTTATATCGGGGAAATTTCACTTGCTAGATTCTCATCGTGAACCAGCCACTTAAATGAAAGAACCAAATAGATATGTGTCCTGTTGAAGCAGTATGTTCCACTTGGAAGCTATGTGAATAATGATAAAATAATAACTTGTTGTCAGCTTCTGTAGATTAACAAATCTTCAATTCCATAACCACTTTCAACCATCCTATACCTCAAAAAGATGGTTCTGTTTGACTTATCAGAACATTTTTGATGTAAATTTATATATTTATAATAAAGAGCTTATTCTAAAAAGTTTGTATTAAACATAGTACAAAATTTTCAACTTGTTTTATAGCAGGGTGTTTACTGATTTTGCATTGTCTTCAAGTAGTATAATAATTATTATTACATCGCCTGAAGTAAAACTCTAGCATTCAAAACATGCTCCATTACTCCACAAAAGTTCTCCCCCAATCCCTGCACAAAACACTGTAGCTGTAGGTTGAACCTTCTTGAAAATCTCTGTGAGAACAGGATTTAGTAGATGGGAAAATAATTTAGTATCCTAGTTATTGAAGCAGGTCTCTTTAGGTCTGTTTTTATAGAACACTGATGAAGAACTAAGTGAAAAAGGGATATATATTTCTTGGCTAAGTTTGTTATTTACAAAATAGCTTGTCTGCAGCTAACATGCTTTGACGGTTGATCGTCTGCATCAGATTGGAAAGAAATTTCACTTCCTAGATTTTCATCACAAACCCGAATCATTTAGAGAGATAATTGAAAACCAGAGGAAACTAGGTCAATGAATTCAATCCAAGGTGACTGAATGATCAGTGAGCTTGTTTTTGTAATCTAAGGGTCCCAGGATCGATCCCTAGCAGAGCTGCGGTTGAGCATTTCTGGGGTGGTCCAGAAACAGCTCTTCAGTGCCTTCTGATTTTTAAAATCCCCTCTAACTGACGCTGTTTCATGACGAAAATCCTAACTCCCCACACATCTTCTAATCTGAAATAAAGTTATTCATACTATTAATAGATACTTTGTAAACATTAGTGTAGTTAAGAATCCATTGAAAATAAGTACACTGCATAGACAGATAGATAGATAACACGACACTATGACATGCCTCCTAATATGATAATTGTACAACACAATTTCTAATTACTTCTTATGATGTTTTACGATCAGCTAATTAGATTAGTGAGCACAAACAAGTGATACTAGTATGATTAATAGAATTAGAGTCCATGTGTGTGCCAATTAATCTATAAGAATCAAGGCGAGCATATTAATAATAATAGTGATATAATAATAAGGATAAATCTATCTAGGTATTTTATATAATCTATCTGGTTAATCGTTGTGAACGTGTAAGTGGAATGTGTACGTTTGTAGGAGTAGAACGGGAAAAGCTAACTATTGTCTCACATGAAGATTATATAATACAGCATTTAGATTGTGGAACCAAGATTAAAAAATGCTATTAGGACAGATATATGTGTAAAACTTGGGCACTGTGGTAGTAAGTAATTCCATATTAGTTTGTTTATTAGGTATATCACACAGTAGTGGATCGGAATATTCACGTCTACATTATTAGACAAAAGACAAGTATATTAAATATTCCCATAGTAAAATTTAGAACAACACATTTAAGCGAACAATATTGTTTTCAATTAGATCTCATCAGGCTTAACTCTAATATATATAAGTTTACAAATAAAATTCAAATATAAACCAATCATGGTGTTTTGTCTATAGGATAATACGATGGTGAATATAAATTGTGCAATTAGTCATAATAGTAGTAATGATAATAATAATTATAGTAATAATAGAAATGGTCTTATCAATAATAAGGATGAAAAAGTGAGGCAATCTGTGATAACACGAATAATGAAAAACAGCATGATTAAACAAACAACTGTTCAGGTGGAAGTAGTCGATAAAGGCTAGTAAAAACAAATGAACCGATTAAGTAATGTTAGATTGTAAGGGAAGGAAATGAAACACGTTTATAATGAAGATAAGATTAAGGGATGATAAGAAAGGGGATGAAAATACAAACAAAGGGTGGTGTAGAAGTTATTAGTTGGTTACGTCCTAATAGGCCAAGGGATGGATAAGGCTGTACGAACTTTTTTTGAATACATAATTTAGGTTTATTTTAGGTTTATCATTACTACTATTATGACTAATTGCACAATTTATATTCACCATCGTATTATCCTATAGACAAAACACCATGATTGGTTTATATTTGAATTTTATTTGTAAACTTATATATATTAGAGTTAAGCCTGATGAGATCTAATTGAAAACAATATTGTTCGCTTAAATGTGTTGTTCCAAAAGACAAGTAGTTCAGCAAAGAGTCTCTTTTCGGCGAATTCATTTTCAAAGCTGTACAATCGCAAATATATATGGTTATTTTGTGTGTGTGTGTGTGTGTATACAATAAATTTGTCAAACAAAATACGGTTAGTAAGTTCAAATGAATTGGATGTTGATAAGAGGATAGCAACAAAAGTGATGAGTTGTCAAAACGATTGTTAAAGAGGAGTAAGTTTAGGTGAATTGGATGTTCATATAAGAGGGTAGTAACAAAAGTGATGAGTTGTCATAAATGATTGTTAAATAAGAGTTACGTAATGGTAAGAATAGTTTGATGAATGAGTTGTACTCAAAGGTTGTGCATGGAAACAAAATAATATATAGAATTACACAAGGGTTTTAAGTTAGAAAAATAAGCATACAAACAGAAGTAAGGTCAAGTCAAACAAACAAAGAAGAGTTGGGTCAAATCAACGGAGTTGTTACCATGCGAGTAGAAGTGGTTGGATAATTTTCTTTTGTATGCATAGTTCTGGTTCAACCAACTGGATAGCTAGGGCTTCTGCGATACAAAGAAGACGAAATCGTACTGTCTTTGGGAAGTTGTTCTTCACTTTGTAGATCACTTTAAAGGAGGCGTTCGCTGAGATGGAATGACCAGTGTTGACTAGATGTTCGATTATTGCACTCCTTATATGGCCATTATTTCCTTTCTGTAGCCACGCTGGGTAGTGTTCTTTGACCCTTTTTGACAGGATGCGCGTTGAACGACCGATGTACCTGGCTCCACAGCAACAGGTGAACTGATATATACACATAGAAGTGGTCATGTGCGGAATCTTGTCCTTTGGGTTTCTGCTGATCAGCGGGCGACTGGAGAACACTATTCTTAGTGTTGCCGCAGGGAACTGAACTACTTGTCTTTTGTCTACTAATGTCCGAATGGGAATTATTCATGAATTAAAAAGTCTACATTATTATCCTCGATGAATTTGCATATAAAGCAAATAGTTTCAGCACGGTCAACATTGGTGAAAAGGGACGTAACATTCATGGATATCTTGTTCATCCCAGATATATTAGTATCACTTATTGAATTGGCGAATTCAAATGAATCTGAAACACCATGCTGACAGAGCTTATTTCTGATAGGTAGGAGGATGTTTGTAAGCCATTTAGCAGTAGCATGATACGGGGAATATTTCATATCCAAGATTCAACTTAGTGGTACGTTCTCTTTTTGCATTTTCGACAGACCTCATAGGCGGGAATCACGGAACTTGACGGTTGTGTTTGCTCATATAATTAAGAGCCTATAATTGATTCATTCTTCATCTTCTTCAACATTTGCGTTATATTTCTTTCAATTTGTTATATTTGGTCTTTTGTGGCTGCATTCTTTTGAAAATTTGTTTTCATCTGACGTGATGGGTAACGTTTTATCGACGTCATTTATGGGTATGATAAGAACTTTTCAAAATAATTTACGATGAAAACAACAAAAAAAGTAACAAAATTAAAATAACATACAGGAATTATACAAACTTTTGTATCCCCCAAAAACAAACTTTTGATAAAACAAAACAATATTGTGCTATACTAATGTTCAGCTATTCACTACTACAAATACCGTCTAATAAAAGTAATATTACATACCAGAATTCACGAAATCTCAGCTCACATGCATCAAATTAAACATATTTCGGCCTCTGTTGTCGTTTCAGCTTCTGGTACGGGGGCTTTCACAATGTCTGAGGATTAGACTGAAGTGAACTTGAGAATTGTGACTAGAAGTAGAGGAATCCAAGATGTGCATTTCGTGCTATTTGTGGTCTCGTTAGCTGCATGTACCTGCATTTCCCAGTAAGAGAAGTTGTTCCCACTGATACATAAATCCAATATTCATCGTCTCAAACACGAAGGCGTTATCCACTGGATAACCTGGCATATGAAGTCCATCTCTAGTGTCCTGAGTAATCAATTATTTTTCTAAATTCAGTTTTGATTTTCCCTATGATTGACTGGATGAAGTGTCAGTGGGAACAATATCACTCACTGAGGAATTAGGGTACATGTAGGCAAAGAGTCCCAAATAAAAGGAAATGCGCATCCTAATCTTGAACCTTCACTTAAAGCCTTTAACGACCCCAAACAATTCGCTTATAAACACAGTAGAAGTACTTTAGATGCAGCTGCAGTCTTTCATCATAACATTGTATCTATTTTAGACAAGGGGTCTAAATTTGTTCTCTGCACAGTCCTAGATTACACATCTGCTTCCAACTTAGTAGCTAGAGCTATTTTGTTATCAAGCCTTCTGAAACTCACACTGGCTGTAATGTTGAAAAATGGCTCCATTCTTATTTCTCTGGAAGAAAGCAGTAAACTGTGTGTCAGCATAAGTCGTCTGCTTCATTGCTTACTGATGCTAACGTCCCTCAAGGCGCTCTTCTTCCTCCTTTTCTCTTTTCTTTATTCTTGCATGACTTGCCTCTCTCGAATGAAATAAACTCTGTTAAGTATACAAAAGATCTAAATTTTGCAGTATCTTTTAATTCCCGGCTAGACTGTATTAAGATAAATAGCTTTCCAGCAATAATCAGCAAATGGTCTTCGTCTAATGGTCTTAAACTAAATCCTTCCAAATGTCAGACCGTTAATTTCAGTTTCCGATGTAAAAGAAAGTTAAATGAAGCCGTTGATTCCTATGACCGTTTCAAAAATGATGGTATTAATATAGAAACCAAGCCTGACGTTAGGTATCTTGGATTAATTCTTTCTTCTGACCTATCCTAGTATTCCAATGTCTTAGCGATTTCCAAAAGAATATTTTGTCTGGCTTTTTACATTGAGAAGTTAAGACAATAAGGCATAACTCAACCCCTCCTCTCACAGTTGGTCAACTCGTGCATCCTACTTATTCTTCTTCACTGTACAATCTCATTCCTTCCTGGATTGCTTAAAAAAGACTACGTCAAACTTCGAAGAACTCTGAAGACTATCTGTAGGGCAGGTGGTATCCCGTTGGGTTATATCGTTGATAGGCACTTGATGACATGCAACAAATTTGCTAAGGGAATTTTTTCAGACTGTCAGCATCCACCTCAGTACCCGCAGCTCCAACTTTGTGTCTCCCCAGGTAAAACAAGAAGTCTTTTCAGAAGACTTTATGCACGTACGTCTAAGTATAAAAATTCCACTATACCATATTTGGCACGTATTTTATGTAATGAAAATAGTGTTAGGCATGAACTAATTAACCTTCTTTGCACTACTAAATAAACCATTTCCTCCAGCCTTATAACATCAACCTTTATTGTTAGTGTATTTCTTATATTTCTAATCCTCTCAATTTTTTGTTTTTATTTGTTTATTTTTCATAAGTGTGAACATCATTTAAGCTGTGTTATAACTGTTTATTTTTGTATTTCCCCTCACCACACCGTATCAACAAAACATTAGATTCACATGCTAAGATTTTCAAAGCATATCGACAATACTGTGCGTCGGTGGCACAGTGGTTAGGACTCTTGCCGACCATGCATATGGTCCGGGGTTCGATCCCCTGCCGGCGCACACCCGATATCTATGGTCGGCCTGAATTTGGGCTACCGATATCCATGCTGAAAATTCCATACTTGTACTGAAAATACGGTGTGGAATCAAGCTGTAAATCAAAATATAAAATATAAATATGAAACAAACACACTGTTAATATTATTACTATATTTATTATTCTCATTTTGCATTTTGAATATTTTTGACTTTATACCGTAAATGTGGATAAATTCCTCTGGTTAATTTTATTTATATTTTGAGTAAATCAGATGCAGTATTGTGACAAATGCTGGGAATTCCACTCTGTATTATCAGTACTTATTTTGGAATATAATAGATTATTATTATTACTGCTAGTCACCATCCACCGAATTATATATGCAGATTTGTCGTATACGATAAATGTATGAGAATGTAAAAAAGTGTAAGGAAGATAAAACCGATGAGGCATTGTGTGTACATAAATTTGCTACATATTATCTTCGGTGCAATATTTGCACATCATTAGCAAATCGGTCGAATATCGCCACATTCGATAACTTGTTGAATTTTGCACAGTGATTCTAGGGTTCTACTCACAGTTCTCTTCTTTGATTGCTTTTTCCAGTGTCCGAAACATATTGTTGCTTTTCTGAATCCATTTACCAATATACTACTTATATCCGACTAAAAGTAGCACTTACCATAATTGTACGCATTTAAATAATTTGAAATCGCTTAGCACACAATCCGTGTAAACAACAAATGTTGTTTACATAAATGCTCACATATATAATTCTCACGAAACCTAGGTCAGGCAAGGCTTCCTGCCGATTGCCTCCGACTATCTAATACCAACAATTAACAGTGCACCGTGATGGCGAGCCACCTAGTATGGTGGCCACATTGCAAGCTTGACTGATAGAATTCAGTCTGCAGTGAAGATAGGACTAGACATATTACACTAGTTACTGACTAGTGTGCAATCAAAATGATCCAATACAGTCCTACAGGAGGTCAGTCGCGAGCCTGAATAGCTCAGTGGTAACGTCTCTGACTGCAGCACTGGGTAACGCGGGTTCGAATCTCAGAAGGGACATGACTCCCTTCAAGGTTGCAGATACGCCTTGCTGATGAGTGCCAACTAGCACGAGACCTAGGTGCAAGGCTTCCTGCCGATTGCCTTCAACCATCTAATATCAACTATTTTGCATATGGTTTGCTATCTTTAAGGGTTTACCCACATGACAGGGTACAAATCGCTGCCTCTTACTGAAGAAGTATAATTGATTTACTGTATATACGAGATGAAATTTTGTAAACGGTGGTTTAATATCACTTTGATGAGGCTATTAGCAACATTAAAAATGGAGAAATATCGGTACGAGCAGCAGTGTTCTTCTTTTTTCATTTATTGGGAAATATGAACATTTATTTGATAATAATGATTGTAGAATATCAAAACAAGTGATTTAGCGAAGAGAATCTTTTCAAAAGCTAGGTACCCATTGGTGAAAATGAAATCTGATCCGGTTGCTTGCAACTCGCATCTGGCGCATATGCAGTCCTCACACTGTGGATGATTAGTTAAATCTTTTGAGAAAAATCCTAATAGAAAAAGGGATTTCCACCACGTTTTATAGACAAGAATATACAGTCAAATCCTATGAAATGTGACGTATCATCCGTACCTTAGAAAATACTGTACATGAGCTTGAAATTCAAAAGTGAATTAAACCCCAATATCATTAAAAACAAGATTTCACAGTTCCTGCACTCCTTGCTGCATCGTTGAGAATGGCATTTTACCAGTTGACCAATAACCTGAAGGACTAGATCCCGTTGTTGACGAACTCTTTGTGTGGTCATCAATTCACCTACTCGTGTGGAGCAAGGTGTATTGGTCGTTCGACTCGAGTTTTGTCCAAGAGGGTACAAGAGGTTACAAAGAGGTGGAAGTGGAGCGATGAGAATTGCGATCACTGAACATCTAGTCAATAACGATCACTATATCTCTATAGCCTCTGCCTTTAAAGTCATCTACAAGGCAAAACGTAATTTACCCAAATCCCTACGTACCTGAATCATCTGTATTGCTGAAGTTTTGGCTATTGAAACAGAAAAGCCAGATCTCTGTGTACAGAAAAAGTTCGTTCAACTCCTCCAACTTTCATGGTCGTAATCCCTCTATGCTAAAGTATGGTAATCCTTAATCATAATTTGGCCCTAACAATTTTGTCATTTTGTCCATTTAATTTGTATACTCTTCCTTTATTAAGTCAGTGGTAGCTATTACTATTCTCACTTTGAACTGCCCCCGGTATTATTTCACTTGTCCTACTTGTCATTCTAAGTCAATTCTGTTTTAGATGGTTTAATCCTATGTTTTCGAATTTCACACTATATTACGTAACGTTTTTATTTTATTCGATTTGCCTACAAATCGTATAATTTCACACCCTTTCCAAGTTCTGTTCATCCTGTGAATAATTCTATATATGACATCAATTGTTTTGCCACTTGACATTTACCTTTGATTATAATCAGAAACATTTTAATTTTAACTGCATTTCATACTATTATTATTATTTTATGCATTCACACCTATGATTCAATTGCCTCACGGGATATAATTTCTTAAAAACTATGTATACGTGATGTTCAGCTTGATAATAAAATTTGTTGACAATGATTCTGTCAGGTGAATCACTTGTTTTGATTTTCTTTATGTTACAATAGGAATTTTCCCTGAAATAATGGTTATCATGTACCGAATCCTCAAATTTCGTTCAAAACATCACATGTTAAATCGGTTCAGACATATACAACATAAAATATGTACTCACTATGGTAGGCCGAAATTAACATCAATTTGTTTCTCAAGGTACAAACTTAACTTTATCTGTCTTTAATAGCTACGGCTTCAGTGATACGCAGTGAACTGGAACTAACCTGAGCATGAATTGTCTTACGTGATTTTAATACTTATATTTCATTGCCATTATGAATCAGATGATGAGTAGTCACACTGCTGAAGGATTTTTGTCTTTCAATTGCAAGCCCGTCATTCTGTTCTTCTGATGTATGTGTTTTCGTGTCTAAAGCCTTCTCTGACTGAACAATAGGTAGTAGCCAACGTCATGCTCTTGGTCCTTCTTTTGGAGAAAAGTGAATTCTGTTAGTGACGTTTGCAGTAAGAACAGCATGCTAGGTGGCTCTCTGAATTGCCGTTAATATATTTCATTTTTATTTTTTTAATATTTTGATTATAGCGTGAAACCACACAGTACTTTTGGTACAAGTATGGAATTTTCAGCATGTGATATCGGTAGCCCGAATTTCGCAGGCCGACCACTGATATCAGGTGAGCGTCGGCAGAGGATCAAACCCTGAACCATGTGCATCGTTGGCGAGAGTTATAACTACTGTGCCACCGACACAGAGAAGGCAGCCTCAGACTCAAGTTTAGTGCTAGTTGACACTTGTCAGCAAGACGCACCTACAATCTTCAAGGAACTCGTGTTCCTCCTGAGATTGGAACCCGTGTCACCCAGTGCTGCAGTCAGATATGTTATTAGCGAACTATTCGTCCTCGCGATTGAACTCCTGTAGCACGGAAATGGATATTTTGATTTTACACCAGCTGGTAACTAGCGTAATATGTCTAGTCCTTTGTCTGGGGCAGAGTGCATTCTATCAATCACCTACCATGGTGGCTACAGTGCAAACTTGATCATCAGACTTAAGCCTGCACCAAGAAAGGACTAAACACATGATACTAGTTTTTTAATATCTAGTGTCCTAACAAAAGTATCTAATACAGTCCTATAAGAGGTCAACAGTGAGCCCAAATAGCTCACTGCTAACGTCTCTCACTGTAGCACTGGATGACACGAGTTGGAATCTCAGAAGGGACATGAGTTCTTTGAAGACTGCAGACACGCTTTGTCGATGAGTGCAAACAAGAACAAGACCCAGGTCAGGCAAGGCTTTCTTCCAAATCCCTACAACCATCTAAACATAATGCTGCTTTCTGCTACGCTCTTTAATCTCCCCATAGTAAATTATCCCTTACTTTCTTGATCAGTATACTGCGGTTAAAATTGTTTTCAGTTGTATGCAGGTGAAACACAAACGAATGAAATAAAATGACGTCATTTTATCCAGCTCAATTTTTATAGTTCTTGCTTAGTTCAGTAATAAATGTATATGCGTCAACAGACATGCATTAAGATATACATAATATCATATGTTGCAGTCATCTACACTGAAAAAGACACGTTTCGTAGGCGGTTCAACTTATGCAGTATTTCCAAAACGTTTTGCTTTATTCTTTTTTGCTTTATAGTAGCACGACACACGTAATTACGTAATTTTCCACTTTGTAAATAGCTTTAACCAACATCTACGTGTTTTCCATTGACACATTTGTGAATATTAAGGTTTTGTCTCCCAAAATAAGGAGACAGGTGATTTTCCTGTTTTTGAACACAAGTCGTTTTTACTCCAACTGACACTTACTCATCTCTAATGACAAAAACCATAATTAATAAATAGAACTAGTGGTATGCTCTAGGTACAGTTCAAGAACAACTATTTTGCAATGGTATGATTCTACAACTGCGAAGCACGACTGCACTGATTTACAATTCATTGACTATTGATTTCCTATTCCGTAATTCAGTGACATATACGGTTACTTGAAAGCCCAAAATGTGTTCGTATCATCCATGTGCAGTTCTGAAGCATTCTAGACTAGAGAGAAATAGCTACCCACTATTAGCATCGTTTGAGATAAAATCGACCGTCAAACTCAAAATTCAAGAAAAGAAATATTTGAAAATTCAACTTTTAGAAATAACAGATGTTGAGCAAAATTGTTTTCGCAGTGATCTCACTCTCACAGCTGTACAATCATATTTATACATGAATTACAATAGACAATAACATGAAGTTTTTTGTATGTGTGTTTGTATATGTGAAATTTCGAAAGTGAGTGAAGACAGTTCTGATGAATAATGGAATGCATGCCGAAAACGCTTTGTCGAGGCTAATAGAAAAGTTTTCGGAAGAAAAATGCAATGGAATAAGGTACTTACGACAGTGTTGCATCTTGACTAAGAATTTAGGGAGTTATACTGCAATTAAAGTCCTGAAAAGTCATTTGATAAGGTCATTAGGCAATAACTGAATTTGGTCAGACACTGGTGAACCTTAAGGTATGGAAATGCTAATTCGATTGTCCGATTCTAAGTGTTTTTATATATTTTTACCTGCTGTTGTGAAGATAGGTACATAAGACGTTTGTCAAGAAATATAGCCTGTCGCATTTGAGAGAACCTCTAAGCTTTTCTAAACAAAGAAGAACATAAAACCATCAGCTCAAGTATATTGTCGTTTATAGAAGAGCCTAATGCGTGCAGTAGCATCCTGAGGTGACATGAATGTATTTCTTTCATATGATATGACTCCAGTCAAATGTCTCCTCTAATGCGGCTGCATTTGCAGCTCGACGAGGATTAGGTTTTCCAGAACTACTTGGATGTGGAGTTGCTTAGGAAAGAAAGGATTTGTTCATGTGAAGACTTCATGAGTATAAATAACCTCAGAAGATCGATTGACGGATACGTTTATCGTTGTGCAATTTGTTTGAGACGAGTTAGTGTCAGGGAAAGTAAGCTGATGATGCCGATGTTTCGTAGAGACACATTTTGCCAGGTAGCATCTTTCCTTAACCCAGACTTTGTATATTTGTAGTTATTGAGATTTAAAGCAACCTGTGAGAGTTGCCGAGAGCAGCTGAAACTGAAAGTATTCTCGTATCAACAGTTCGGTGGTACCCGCAATGTAGGTATCTCTTATCCTGGAAAATGAAGACGCTTGATTCCTTATTGAGGTGAGAGGATGTCGTTGTACATGTAGATGAAACTGTCTTTTTAAATAATAAAAAACAACCGTGGTGGAGAACGAGTGAATAATGTTTTGAGTGATTGGTTTATATGGCACCTCTTTACAGAAAGGATTCGTCGAGAGGATGGCAGACAGAAAATCAAGTACTTCAATGCCTATTAGTACCCGACTGGTGAAACATGGATCCACAATACACACAGATGAATGGAAAGGTGATAACTCCTTGTCATCTCCTGGATATATACACAACATAGTCAACCATTCCAATGATTTCGTGGATCCCATTACAGAGGTCCACATCAGTTCTATTAAAGGCTTTTGAGGAAGGTTAACAAGCAGCATTAGAGCCATTGATAGATCAGAGAGTGATGTCATTTGTAGTAATTTAAATAAATAGTACGTGTATGTAGTGTGGTGTAAAGTTTCCATTGATACTCCCATGCTATAGTGGGAGATGTTTTCATCACGCGTGAGAGAAAGATATCCTATATAACAGTTTTATGTAGGTTTTATGCTTTTTTTCATCAATATTCGTTTTTCATGACCATGACTGGTACTTTCAAAGTCATTCAGAAATTGGTAGTCAGTGATGCTTAAAGTTCGACTTTTCCCGATGTTATCTTTAATATTTTCTCATTATTGCTGATTGGTACTTATTGTGGTTGATTATGCATCTTCATCACCTCTTTTTTTCTCTATGATCATCGGAAGACTTCTCTTCATTAACAATCTCTCCTGCAAACTTTCTAGTTTCACCTGTAGATCTTTGAGTTTATGTAACATGAGATAAACATTTTTCCTGAAGTCCAAATCTTCTAGAGTCTTCCTGTTTGCCTAATATATCCTTGCCATCTATCCATCCATATCCACTGAAATTTGTGTAAGCCTTATTTAATATTACCAGCGTGTCTAATCAAAATTTGACCCATAATCATGTACACCAACATTATCGCACTTGATTATTGGAACACGCAAATACAAAATTTCTTTATTATCAAGTATTGGTTTGCAGGGACTTGACCGGTTACAAGAATGATGCCGAGATGGGAAAACCTAAGTGTACTAGACAGTTGTTTCGTCCTAGTTTGGGAATGCTTCACCAGAACGTGTCCACTAGGGTTGAAACCCAGGACCTTTCGTCTACAAGACAAGCTCGTAGACCATCTTTATTATTGTCTACTGTAATTCTTCCACACAAATATGACTGCATAGTTATGAATATGAAATCGTCAAAAAAGAGGATTTTCTACTCTGAAATCTCCCTTTAATATCTAAGTCGGGAATTTTTAACTTAACTGTGCTTGTCTACGTCACTGAAATCAGTAGGCATAGGAAGAAGTTAAGTGAAGTAGCGGAAAAAACTCTAATGGAAATTTAACACATGACTCCTTAAAAAAAGGTAATAAAACTCTCATGTCTGCAATCAACTGCACTTAATGTACAGAGTTAGAAACATTTATTGAGAGATAGTGAGTTAAAGTAGATAATAGTTACTGATACAGTCGCATGTGATTAGAACGAAGTCTGATTGTCTCATTATTGATCATTTCTATTGAAGGATAATAGGAATATGAAGTAATCCAATCGCTAGCATAATGGAAAGTATTAAATGTCTCATCTAATCCTCACAGTATCTCAGCCATGTCATCCTAACGTCCACACTAAACTCGTCGCTTCCCATACGCGTTCCACTAGAGGACCTAGCTCTCTATTTCACTCAGCGGTCTCCTTTGCATTTGTTCGATTTATCTCCATTCACTTAATATTTCCTATGATCTTATAAGTATATTCCGTGATTATAAGTGATTGTTCAAGAAGGTTCTAGACTGTTGTGTATTGCTGTATCCAATGTCATTGTTTTGTTTTGACAATGTAATCTCAGGTTAAAACTTGCTGATTACCAAGTTTCTAGTTATTGTGAGAGAAAAAACATAATCGTGAGTCAGGGTGTATTGCAACACAGGAGATAACTAGCTTTCCTTGGGTTGTGTCCTTGGTCCACAGAATGAATTCCTGAAACTTGCCATTCAACTAAATCACATGCATTAACCGAAGAAGACGAAGAAGAAAAATCATAATTTCCTGGTTTGCGCTTCATGTCAGGCAGAAGTGTTTCATACGGTCTACCGCTACGTGATATTTCATTTGAAGATCCTGGATAAAGAGAAAATATCGTGCGAGAAACTATGCTGAAAATGTTGTTTGATGTATAAAAGCTGTACAAAATATAGCCATTATTATTTATCCACATCTTTATATCGGTTTGACATCTGTTCGACTAAGTTCTCAGACCTTAAGGTGACATTTGTTGACGATTTTCGCTTCTTTTCAGTTTGTAACATTACTTTGGACTTCTAAAATATTACGGTTATTATTTCTGTACATACTAACAAGCTAATCATCAGTATTATTGTTATTTAAGATACTTTATCTGAATCTGATCGTCATCAGTGACAGGCTAAAAACGAAGTTGCCTGTACATGCACCAGGCGTCAGATTGCTACCCAAACGACTAAATGGTCAACGAGGGTAACCGCAAAATCCGAAGGTCCATTTTTCAATCCCTGGTGAATTTGTGGGTGTATACTGATGAAAAGTTCTAAACTAGGACGAATAAGCTGTTTAGTACTCCCTGCTAGCTTTCGAAAGTTCTCTAACTGACATCAATCCGTGATATATTTGTTCACTTCGGTTTTATGAAGTATTTCAAAGAAAAGGAGCTTCGAATTTCCTATGCACTTTAATTATTCTGTATTAAATGAACATATATTATGACTGTTTTGAAACTCTCGAATATTTGTTGAAGTTAGAGTTTCGTCTACGAGAGTGTAGAGTCGTTAGCAGTTACAAATATTAAGATGTCAAATTCCGGTGTCAATAAAAAGGTTCTCATGGTCAAATTTAGTTTGCCATTTAATTCACCCTTCATTTTTATAATTATATGGTATTATAAAATTACTTAGATGAAAAACCCCAGCGTTTCTTGCGAATCAGAGCGTTTCACTGTGTAGCCACAGCTTCTTTGGTAAATTTACTCAGAATGTCTTAACCACCGAAATATACATGGTTAAATGATTATTAATAATATTATCATCCCCTTGGGTTCCAAGTGGAACATAGGGTTTCAGCAATACATCTCCACCTTCTTCTATTTTCTGCTCCCCACTTCAGCTCTGTCCACAATTGCCCATAATTTCTAATCTCCACCATCTCACCTCCAGACCACTGACACACCCGTCACTTCACAATAGCATTTCAGTCGAGCGATGACTTGCATTGCTCACCATATCATTTCACGGCCTCCTCAGTGGCATATGCCCAATCCGTCTTCATTTTCTTCTACGTATTTATTGTTGAACAATCGACTCTTGGTTGGTTTGCCGAAAGCCAGAGTTTCCTCCGTCTAAATCTCTCTGCCTCGCCACTTGATTTTCAGTACTCAGCCAGTGAAGAAGGCAGCTTTTGATAAAAGTCTGCAACAGACTGTTAGAAATGCTTTTCGTGATATGCCCACCAAGTTTCTGACCCGCAAAGAAAAAATTGATTGAAGGAGTTCACAGTGGTGTTGAAAATGAGAATCTTGTTCCTCATGCTGAGTGTGAAATATTTTCAAACTAGTTTCAGGTTGATGAAGGCGTATCTTGCCCTTCCGATTATGGCTTAATTTGACATCTTCGTCCGTTTCGCGTGTAGTTAAAACGATAATTTCCAGATAAGTGAAGGAAGTAACTTCTGTTAAATCTCTCTCGTTGATGGTCATTAGTGCTAGTTATTGTTAATGTTACTGTCGGTTGATTGTTTTCATCACCTCCGTCCCCTTCGTGTCCACCTGGAGTCTTGTCTTCACTGCATGCTTCTTCTGCAAGTTTGTTGATTTTCGGCTGCACATCTTCGAGTTTGTGTGACATTTAACATAAATCATCTGTAAAATCCAGATCTTCTAGGGTCTTCTTATCGGTCGTCCAGAGCATTCTTGTCTACCAATCCCACGCTCAGTCTTCGGCATAACACAGTCCACCACAGTTAAAAAAATATCATCAGTGATAAAAAGCATCGGCTTTGTCTTACTCCTGTGTTCACTTCGAAGGCCTCGCTGAGTTCCCCGTTGTTGATCATCTGACACGTGGTAGGCATTGTCATAAAGCGAGCTGTTGAATTTGGTTGATAAAGACTTAAGCACTGCACGCCATAGTGTTGAAGTAGATGCCAAATCACTTTTCTGTCAACACTATCTGGCGAAGGCGTTTTTGAAGTCGATGAAGTTGAGGCAGAGGTTTGATTGTCATTCCATGTCTTGTTCTGAAATGATGATGATGCGAAGAGTTGCGATTTGATCAGCACATGATGTGTTTTTCCTGAAACAAGCTTGTTCCCATGAAGAGTTCTGTATTCCTGGGCGTCTTTTATTCTTTCCAGGATGATGCAGCTTAGTATTTGACTTGGCGTGGACAATAGCATTATTCCACGCCATTTCTTGCATAAGCCTAATTATACCCTCTTTGGTAGCTTGATGAAGTAGCTAGCTTTCTGTCCAATCGAAAGATCAAATAGTACATTAAAAAGTTTTTATCGTAATCGAAGCTCAAATTATTCCAGGGAATGATATGGTATTATTCATACTGTTGACTCGGACAGATATTATTGTTTCGTTCAATGAACTTGCAAAGGGTAATA
>OX235277.1:40446472-40487664 GCA_944472155.2 Trichobilharzia szidati | reverse complement strand
CTGTATATCAGGGAAAGTCGTCCACTTCGTTGCTTACTGAGGCTGGTGTCCCTCAAAGCGCTGTCCTTTCTCATTTTCTGTTTTCTTTCTTCTTGCATGACTTGCCTCACTCTGGTGAAGTGAACATTGTTAATTACGCCAACGATCTAACTATTTCAACGTATGTTAACTACCAGCTTAGCTGGACCAAGATGAGCAGCTTTCCATGTGGAGTTAGCAAATGGTCTTCGTCTAACGGCCGTAAACTTAATCCTTCCAAATGTCAGACTGTCAATTTCAGTTTCCGGTGTAAGAAAGTTAAATGAAGCCATTGGTTCCTATCACCCTTGCAAAATTGATGATAGTGATATAGAAATGAAGTCTGACGTTAAGCATCTTGGATTAATTCCCTCTTCTGACCTTTCCTGGTCCTCCCATGTCTTAGCGATTTCTAAAAGAATATTTCGTCTGACTTTTTACACTAAGAAGTTAAGGCACTCAGGCATAACTCAACCTCTTGTTTCAAAGTTTGTCAACTCGTGCATCTTACCTATTCTTCTTTACTGTTTAACCTTACTTATTCTTTCCTGGATTGGTAAATAGAAAGACTATATCATATTTCAAAGAACTTTGAAGACTGTCAGTAGGGCAATTGGTATCCCGTTGGGCCATGTCGCTGACATCGTCACTGATAGGCACTTGATTTCATGCAACAAATTTGCTAAAGGAATTTTGTCAGACTGTGAGCATCCACTTTACCCGCAGCTACAACCTTGTGTCTCTTCAGGTAAAACAAGAAGTCTTTTCAGAAGACTTTATGCACGTACGTCTGAGTATAAAAATTCATCTATACCGTAATTGTCACGTATTTTATGTGATGAAAATAGTGTTAGGCATGGACTTAATAACCTTCTGTGCACTGGTAAATAAACCATTTCCTCCACCCTTATAACATCAGGCTTTATTGTTATTGTAATTCTTATACTTATAATCCTCTCAATTTTTTGGTTTTTATTTGTTTATTTTTTCATAAGTGTAAATATCATTTTAGCTGTGTAATGACTGTAATTTTTTGTGTTTCCTCTCAACATACCGTATCAACAGAACATTAGATTCAATAATTTATAACATGCTACAACTTCCAAACTGAATCGGCAATACTGTTTGAAACAAACTCACTGTTATTGTTATTATTATTAGAGTTATTATTCTAATTTTGTACTTCGAATATTTTTGACTTAATGCCGTAAATGTGGAGAAATTTCTCTAGTTAATTTAATTTATATTTTGAGTAAATCAGATGCAATACTGTGACAAATGCTGAAAATTTCACTCTGTATTATCAGTACTTATTTGGGAATATAGTAGATTATTATTATTACTGCTAGCCACCATCTACCGAATTATATGTGCAGATTTGTCGTATACGATAAATGCATGAAAATGTAAAAAAGTGTAAAGAAGATAAAACCGATGAGGCATTGCGTGTACATAAATTTGCTACATATTACCTGCGGTGCAATATTTGCACATCATTAGCAAATCGGTCGAATATCACCACATTCGATAACTTGTTGAATTCTGCACAGTGTTTCTAGCGTTCTACTCACAATTCTCTTCTTTAATTGCTTTCTCCGGTGTCCGAAACATATTGTTGCTTTTCTGAATTCATTTGCCGACATACTACTTATATGTGACTATGAGTAGCACTAAACATAATTGTATGCGTTTAAATAATTTGAAATCCCTAAGCACACAATCGGTGTAAACAAAAATGCTGTTTATATAAATTCTCACATATAATTCCCACATATATAATTTTCACACATAAGTCTCACGAAACCTAGTTTCATGGCTTCCTGCCAACTACCTGCAACCATCTAATAACAACAATTCACAGTGCACCGTAATGGCGAGCCACCTAGTATGGTGGCCACATTGCAAACATGACTGATTGAATTCTGTCTGCAGCGAAGATAGGACTAGACACACAAAATACACTAGTTACTGACTAGTGTGCAATCAAAATGATCCAATACAGTCCTACAGGAGGTCAGTCGCGAGCCTGAATAGCTCAGTGGTAACGTCTCTGACTGCAGCACTGGGTAACGCGGGTCCGAATCTCAGAAGGGACATCAGTTCCTTCAAGGTTGCAGATACGCCTTGCTGATGAGTGCCAACTAGCACGAAACCTAGGTCCAAGGCTTCCTGCCGATTGCCTCCAACCCTCTAATATCAACTACTTTGCATATGGTTTGTTATCTTTGAGGGTTTACCCACATGACAGCGTACAAATCGCTGCCTCTTACTGAAGAAGTATAATTGATTTACTGTATATACGAGATGAAATTTTGTAAACGGTGGTTTAATATCACTTTGATGAGGCCATTAGCAACATTAAAGATGGAGAAATATCGGTACGAACAGCAGTGTTCTTTTTTCATTTATTGGGAAATATGAACATTTATTTGATAATAATGATTGTAGAAAATCAAAACAAGTGATTTAGCGAAGAGAATCTTTTCAAAAGCTAGGTACCCATTGGTGAAAATGAAATCTGATCCGGTTGCTTGCAACTCGCATATGGAGCATATGCAGCCCTCACACTGTGGATGATTAGTTAAATCTTTTGAGAAAAATCCTAATAGAAAAAGGGATTTCCACCACGTTTTATAGACAAGAATATACAGTCAAATCCTATGAAATGTGACTTATCATCCGTACCTTAGAAAATAATGTACATGAGCTTGAAATTCAAAAGTGAATTAAACCCCAATATCATTAAAAACAGGACCTCACAGTCCCTGCACTCCTTGCTGCATCGTTCAGAATGGCATTTTACCAGTTGACCAATAACCTGAAGGACAAGATCGCGTTGTTGACGAACTCTTTGTGTGGTCATCAATTCACCTACTCGTGTGGAGCAAGGTGTATTGGTCATTCGACTCGAGTTTTGTCCAAGAGGGTACAAGAACACTATCCTGCATGGTTATAAAGAGGTGGAAGTGGAGCAATGAGAATTGCGATCACTGAACATCTAGTCAATAACGATCACCATATCTCTATAGCCTCTGCCTTTAAAGTCATCTACAAGGCAAAACGTAATTTGCCCAAATCCCTACGTACCTGAATCATCTGTATTGCTGAAGTTTTGGCTATTGAAACAGAAAAGCCAGATCTCTGTGTACAGAAAAAGTTCGTTCAACTCCTCCAACTTTCATGGTCTTAATCCCTCTATGCTAAAGTATGGTAATCCTTAATCATATTTTGGCCCTAACAATTTTTTCATTTTGTCCATTCAATTTGTATACTCTTCCTTTATTAAGTCAGTTGTAGCTATTAATATTCTCACTTTGAACTGCCCCCGGTATTATTTCACTTGTCCCACTTGTCATTCTAAATCAATTCTGTTTTAGATTGTTTAATCCTATGTTATCGAATTTCACACTATATTACGTAACGTTTTTATTTTATTCGATTTGCCTACTAATCGTACAATTTCACACCCTTTCCAAGTTCTGTTCATCCTGTGAATAATTTTATATATTAGATTGAGAAGAATAAGAAGTTCAGCAAAGATATCTTTTCGGCGATTTCATTTTCAAAAGCTGTACAATCGCATTTAAATACATAATTTTACATGGAGACAATTCTTGTTTGATTCTACATAATTATGATGGCGAATAAAAGTTGATAATTATTTCCAACTAGATATGGTTATACGAGAGGCTTAGAAACAAAAATTACGCAGGATTATAACGGATATCAAGTGTGTAAAAATGAGCATGGATACAAAATTGAAATAATAATTTTCAACTTGAGATGGGAATCAGGAGGTGCGAATATAGATTACAAGAGCCTTAGAAACAAAATTACATGAAATTTAGCAAATTACAGGTGTGCAGAAAGTGAGCATGGAAACAAAATTGATATAATAGTTTAAACTTAAAATGGAAGTTAGGAGGTGTGAATATAGATTACAAGAGCCTTAGAAACACAAAATAATTGCACAGGATTAAGATATACTTGCAAATTTTTTAAAACGGATTAAAAATGTGAACAGGAAAAGCATGGAAACAAACTTAAAATAAATGTTTTTATAACTGGAAAAAAATGGGGTGAATCGAATGAAGACTGAGGGAGTAAGAATCACACACATAGCGAACGAAAAGGGATCAAAAAAAAACAGAAACAAAAATGGAAGCTACGGTAACATACCGAACTAAGTCCATGGTAGTTGTAGAGGTTGAACTAATTTCTTTTGGACACACAGCTCCGGCTTCTCGATGCATATTGCAAGGGCTTCTGCAGTACAGAGAAGTCGGAAACAAACTGCTTTCGGTAGGTTTCTGTTGACCTTGTAAATTACTTTGGATGAATCAGTTGAGATGTTGTGGGAGGTATTGATCAGATACTCAATAATGGCACTTCTGATTGAACCGGTGCCTCCTCTTTGCAGCCACGCTGGGTAGTGTTCTCTAACACGTTTTGAAAGGACGCGCATACAACGACCTATGTACCTTGCTCCGCACGAGCAGGTGAACTGGTAAATGCACATTGAATTGGCCATATGCGACAGTTTGTCCTTCCCATTGCTCCGAAGAAGTGGGCGGCTAGAGAATGTCACTCTTCTCAATTCTATATATGACATCAATTGTTTTTCCACTTGACATTTAACTTTGATTATAATCACAAACATTTTAATTTTAATTGCATTTCATACTATTATTATTATTTTATGCATTCACACCTATGATTCAATTCCCTTGTGGTGAGAGCGGTCTACTAGCCAAGTGGTGGACAGTAATTGAGGTCAATGTTTATGTATCAAATATTAGTCATGTTGTGGTGAGAGATGGTTGCTGGCCAAATTGGTTGACAGTAATCGAGGTCAAAGGTCAAGGTGGACAGGCGGTTACAGTTAACATATAGATGAACTGACACAGCCACAAGAGATGCAAGGTTAACCTTGCGAGAGAAACAACCAATCAACAGGCTGTATTTTCTACTAACATTGACCTACAATAATGTACATAAAAATCTATAAATACGTGTTGATTTTCCTAAATAAACGATCTGTTGCCTGGCCCTTGTCTTCTGTTGTTACACCCTCACGGGATATAATTTCTTAAAAACTATATATACGTGATGTTTAGCTTGATAATAAAATTTGTTGACAATGATTCTGTCACCTGAATCGCTTGTTTTGATTTTCTTTATGTTACAATAGGAATTTTCCCTGAAATAATGGTTATCATGTACCGAATCCTCAAATTTCGTTCAAAACATCACATGTTAAATCGGTTCAGACATAAACAACATAAAATATGTACTCACTATGGTAGGCCGAAGCTAACATCAATTTGTTTCTCAAGGTACAAACTTAACTTTATCTGTCTTTAATAGCTACGGCTTCAGTGATACGCAGTGAACTGGAACTAACCTGAGCTTGAATTGTCTTAAGTGATTTTAATACTTATATTTCATTGCCATTATGAATCAGATGGTGAGTAGTCACACTGCTGAAGGATTTTTGGCTTTCATTTGCAAGCTCGTCATTCTGTTCTTCTGATGTATGTGTTTTCGTGTCTAAAGCCTTCTCTGACTGAACAATAGGTAGTAGCCAACGTCATGCTCTTGGTCCTTCTTTTGGAGAAAACTGAATTCTGTCAGTCACGTTTGCAGTAAGAACAGCATGCTAGGTGGCTCTCTGAATTGTCGTTAATATATTTCATTTTTATTTTTTTTTAATATTTTGATTATAGCGTGAAACCACACAGTACTTTTGGTACAAGTATGGAATTTTCAGCATGTGATATCGGTAGCCCGAATTTCGCAAGCCGACCACTGATATCAGGTGGGCGTCGGCAGAGGATCGAACCCTGAACCATGTGCATCGTCGGCAAGAGTCCTAACCACTGTGCCACTGACACAGAGAAGGCAGCCTTAGACCCAAGTTTAGTGCTAGTTGACACTTGTCAACAAGACGCACCTGCACTCTTCAAGGAAATCATGTTCCTCCTGAGATTGGGACCCGTGTCACCCAGTGCTGCAGTCAGATATGTTATCAGCGAACTATTCGTCCTCAAAATTGAACTCCTGTAGCACTGAAGTGGATACTTTTATTGTACACCAGTTGATAACTAGCGTAATATGTCTAGTCTTTTGTCTGGTGCAGACTGAATTCTATCAGCTACCTAGCGTTACGTTCACATTGTAAACTTGACTGATAGAATTCATTCTGCAACAAAAAAAGGACTTGAAGGATCACACTAGCTACTTGCTGTCTGGTGTTCAATCAAAAGTATCTAATACCGTCTTACAGGAGGCCCTTCGTGGGCCCAAATAGCTCAGTGGTAACGTCTCTGACTCCAACACTGGATGACACGAGTTTAAATCTCAGAAGAGACATGAGTTCCTAGAAGACTACAGACACAATTCACTGATGAGTTCCAGCAAGAACAAGACCCACGTCAGGCAAGGCTTTCTTCCAAATGCCTGCAACCATCTCAAAATAATGCTGCCTTCTGCTACATTCTTTAATCACCTCATATTAAAATATCCTTTACTTTCTCGATCAGTATATTGGCGTTAAAATTGTTTTCAGTTGTATGCAGGTGAAACACAAACGAACAGAAAAAAGTGACGTCATTTTATCCAGCTCAATTTTTATAGTTCTTGCTCATTTCAGTAATAAATGTCTATGTGTCCACATACATGCAATAAGATATACATTATATCATGTGTTGCAGTGATCTACCTTGAAAAAGGCACGTTGCGTAGGCAGTCCAACTTATGCACTATTTCCAAAATGTTCTCATTTATTCTTTTTTTGTTTCATAGTGGCACGACTCACGTAATTACGTAATTTTTCACTTTGTAAATAGCTATGACTAAGATCTACGTGTTTTTCATTCACAATTTTGTGAATATTAAGGTTTTACCTCCCAAAATAGGGAGACAGGTGATTTTCCTGTTTTTGAACACAAGTCGTTTTTACTCCAACCGGCACTTACTCATCTCTAATGACAGAAACCATAATTAATAAATTGAACTAGTGGTATGCTCTAGGTACAGTTCAAGAACAGCTATTTAGCCGTGATATGATACAACAACTGCGAAGCACTACCGCACTGATTTACAATTCATGGACTATTGACTTCATATTCAGAAAATGAATGACAGATGTGGTTACCTGAAAGACCAAACTTTGTTCGTATCATCCATGGTTAAAACATTGGTGTGCAGTTATGAAGCATTTTAAAATAAGGAAAAATAGGTACCAACTATTTTTGATAGTTCAGTAATTTATAAAACATAAAATAATTGAGCACAGAATATCCTTTTCGATAATTTCCTCTTCTGGCTCTACAATTATATACATGTTTATATACATAGAATGTTCTAGAATAATCGTCATTACCAATATTAGTGTTTTTTTAAATAATATCGATTCGTTAAGCATTATTATTATTATTGTTCCCTTGGGTTCCTAGTGGAACATCGGGCTTCAACTGCACGCCTCCACTTGATTCTGTCTTCTGCTGTACTTTTCACCTGCACCCATGTTAGTCCATACTGATTCAACTCTTCTTCACATGATCTCCATGTCACCCTTGGACAGTCCACTCGCCGCTTCCCTTTCGGGTTCCACTCGAGGGCCTGACGCGCGATGTCACCCAACGGCCTCCTCAGCGAGTGTCCAATCCATCTCCACTTTCTCCTGCATACTTGTTGAGCAATTGATTCTTGTTTTGTTTCTTCCCATAGTTTCTTGTTGGTGATTCTTTCCGGCCATTTGATCTTGAGTACAGAACGAACACAGCTGTTGATAAAGGTCTGCAACAGGCTGTTGGAAACATTCTTTGTGACCCGCCAAGTTTCTGATCCGTACGTTTCGAAGAACTGACTTGACGTTTGTATTGAAAATCCGAATTTTGTTGTTGATGCAGAGTTGAGTGACGAAGCTTTCCAGATTGGTTTTAGGTTGATGAATGTGTTTCTCGCCTTCCCGATTCTCGATTTGACATCCTCGTCCGTTCCTCCTGTAGTTGAGACAATGCTGCCTAGATAAGTTAATGAAGTAAACTCTTTCAAATCCCTCCCGTCAAGTAAGATCAATGGAATTACAGTTCATTAAAGATGCTTAAATTATAATATTAATAAAGATATAGTAGCAAATAGAATATCAATTGAAATTAAGAAAATTCTACAAAAATTCAGGATCATTCAAACCTAGATGGCCAAGGTAAGGATAATGTCTGAACTAACTTCTTTTGAATGCACAAATTAGGCTTCTTGATGCGGATCCCAACAGCTAGCCTCAGCAATATTTAGAAGTCCAACTCTTTAGGCAAAGTTAGGATTTGTTGGTATCCGGTAAGTGACTCTGAAATCCGTCTCGTTAACATCAATCTTGTGCTCTGAATCCACAAGATGAAATCGAATAGTGTTATGAATGGATTTCGTTTGACCTTTACTTAACCACACAGAGTGATGTTCAGAAATCAGACGAGAAAAACGTCTAATTGTACGGCCTATGTAACTGGCTCCACAGGAACAGTCAAATTGGTATATACACACACATAGAAGAGGCGAAATTAGGCAGTTTGTCTTTTATTCCTGAAGGCGAAATAGGGGTGGATTTGAAGATAGCGTAATTCAGCAGCAGCAAATGTTCTTTTTACCGCATATCTAAGGCGCTGTGTCAGTATCTCGCTGATGTTATCCCCGAGGAACTGCATTTGTAAGGATAAGGCCTTTTTCTGAACTGTTTGTACCTCGGGATGTATGGATTTAGATTCAAATTGTTATCAATAAACTTTTCTTGATGACCATTTTCACTCAGCAACCGTTTAATATTAGCATCGTATGTGATAAAATCGGCCGTCAAACTCAAAATTCCAGGAAAGAAATATCTGGAAATTCCACTTTTAGAAATAACAGATGTTGAGCGAAATTATTTTCTCAGTGACCTCACTTTCACAGCTGTACAATCATATTTACGCATGAAACACAATAGACAGTAACATGAAGTTTTTTTTGTCGGTGTATATGTATATGTGAAATTTCGACAGTGAGTGAAGACAGTTCTGATGATTAATGGAATACATACCAGAAACGCTTTGTCGATGCTAACAGAAATGTATACGGAGGAAAAATACAATTGAATAAGGTACTTACGAAAGTGTTGCATCTTGACTTATAATTTAGGGAGTGACACTCCTTAAAAGTCTGTTAATAAAGCCTTTAGGCAATAACTTAATTAGGCCAGATACTGGTGAACCTTAAGGTATGGAAATGCTACCTCGATTGTCCGATTCTAAGTGGTTTTATATTCTCACCTGCTATTGTGGGGTTAAGCACAAAACACGTTTGTCAAGAAACATATCCTGCCACATTATAGAGAACCTTTAAGCTTCCTTAAACAAAGGAGAACATAAAACCATTAATTTAAGTATATCACCGTTTATAGAATATCCCGACCATTCATCTTCTAATGCATCCACTAACGGGGCCTACAAATTCCCAAAACATTTACCTGAGTGGACACGAATGTATTTCCTCTAAATAACGGACGTTTTGGCAACATAAAACATAAAGCCAGAACCTTTTCCATTCCATCGTGTCTTCAGCTAGCTCCATGATTACGCATAGAGTCTAACCACTTCCTCACACGATTCCCTGCATTTCATATACGGACTAACGCCCAACTCGTCGTTTCCAATTCGAGTTCCATTTAAGGATCATCCCTGGTTTCTTCAGTGTCGCATCACAGTTCTTGGTTGATTGTCTGCCAGACTTCCTTGCTGTTAATCCTTTCTGACAAGTCGTCTGATCTTCAACATGCGCCGAAGGTCACTGTTTACAAAAGTCTGGAACAGCCTGTCGGAAATAGTTTGCATGACACCAGCGAGCAGCAACTGACTTGACATTAGTGTTGAAAGTCTGGATTTCATCCTTTAAGATTATAGAATTAGATTTCCCAATAACGAATTTCTCTGTGGCCTTTCAGATCCTCTCTTAGATGTCTTCATTCGTGACGCTTGTATTTGAAACTACGTTGGGCAAAGTTACCCACCACTAACTACCAATCAGCGACTGACCCTAAACGATCCAATGAGTTTCATCTACATGAGCTGAAAGTACTATTCTGATTGATTCGAGTCAAATTCCTGCTGTAACGCAGTTGTGCTTGGAGTTTGGTGAGGATAAGGTTTTCCAGCATTGCTTGGATGTGTAGTTCCTTGAGAAGGAATGGATTTCTTCATGTGGAGATGTCAGGAGTATAAAAAGCCTCAGCAGGTCGATCGATTGATATGCTCATAGTTTTGAAATTCGTTCGAGACGAGTTAATGTCAGGGTAGGTAAACTGATCAATCTGATATTTCATAGGAACACTTTTTGCCAGTTCCTATCTTTCTTTAACCCGAATTTCGTATATTTGTGATTATTGGGTTTTAAAGCAGCCAGTGACAGATGCCAAGGCCTGCTGAAACTAAAAGTAGTCTCGTATCAACAGCTCAGTGGTACCATCAATGCAGGGAGATCGCATCCTGAAAAATGAAGAGTCTCACTTCCTTAGTGGGAGGAGAAAATGTCGTCGTACATGTAGATGAAACTGTCTCATCAAAGAGAAAATGCAAACATGGTCGAGAATGGGCGAATCATGTTTTGGGTGATACCTATCTGCAGAAAGGATTCGCTAAGAGGATAACAGATAAAAAGTCAAGTACTTGATTGGAAATGTTATAACTCCTTATCATCCCTTGGATATATATTCACCACAGAGTCAACCATTTTGATGATTTTGTGGATCCCATTACAGAAGTACACACGGATTCAATCGAATGCTTTTTGTGAAGGCTAGCAAACAGGATCAGAGCCGTTAATGGATCAGAGCATGATGTCATTTATAGTCATTTAGATGAATAATAGGTGTGTATAGTGTGGTGTAACGTTTCTTATGCTAAACCGGGAGATGTTTTCCTCATATTTGAGAGAAAAGTATGTAACGTAACTTTTTTTGCAGTTTTTATGCATACTTTTCATAAATATCCGTTTTCCATAACGAACAATGCATCTTTCACATGATTGGTGCTTTCATTATCATTCGCTGATTGGTAGTTGTTAGTGTTGCTTGAAGTCTAACTTTTCCCGACGTTGTCTTTGATATTTTCACGTTAATGCTGATTGGTAATTACTGTAGCTGATTAGGTATCTTCGTCAGCTTTTTCATTGAAAGGCCTGTCTGCACTGCCAGTCTCTCCAACCAACTTTCTGGTTTCACCTGAAGGTCTTCGAGTTTATGTGAAATGAGATATAAATTTTTCCTGAAATCCAAATCTTCTAGAGTCTTCTTCTTTGCCCGACATATCCTTGTCATCAATCCATCCATGTACACTGAACTCTGTGTAAACCCGCCTTTATGTTAACACTGTGTCTAATAAATATGTGACTGATAACCATGGACATCAGTATTATTGCACTTTAGTATATGGACAAGCACACAACGAATTTCTTTATTATCAAGTGTCGGTTTGCAGGGTTTCTGACTGGTTACAAGACTGATCAGGAACTGGGAAAACCTGGGAATACTGTGCAGCTGTTTCGTTTTATTCAAGTGTTGGTTTGTAGGGATTTGATTGGTTACAGGATTTTCATCATGAGCTGACATTATTTAGAGAACCATTGGAAAACCTGGGAGTACTGGACAGCTGTTTCGTCCTGGTTTGGGACTCTTCAGGAGTACGCACCCACCAGGATTCGAACCCAGGACCTTCTGGCTACAAGGCGAGCTCGTATACCATTACTGTCTACTGTAATTCTTCCACACAAATATGAGTGCAAAGATATGAAGATGAAATGGTCAAAAAAGAGAATTTTCTACTCTGAAATCTCACTTTTATATCTAAGTCTGGAATTTTTAATTTAAATGTGCATGTCTACGTCATTGAAATCACTAGGCATAGTAAAACATTAAGTGCAGTAGAGGAAAATACTCTAATGGAAATTTAATACATGACTTTTTAAAAAAAGAAATAAAACTCTCATGTCTGCAATCAAGAGCACTTAATGTACAGGATTAGAAAAATTTATTTAAAAAAAGTGAGTTAAAGTAGATAATAGTCACTGATACAGTCGCATGTGATTAGAACGAAATCAAATTGTCTAATTATTGATCATTTCTATTGAAGGATATTAGTAATATGAAGTAATCCAATAGCTAGCATAATGGAAAGCAATAAATGTCTCTTCTAATCCTCACACTGTCTCCACCATATCACCCTTATGATCACGAGAAACTCGTCGTCTCCCATTCAGGTTGCACTGTAGCACCTAGCTATTCATTTCATTCAACGGTCTCCTCAGCGTTTGTCCGAATCATCTCCACCCACATAACATTTTCCACGGTCTAATGCGTATATTCCGTCATTATAAGTAATTGTTCAAGAAGGTTCTTGATTGGTGTGTATTGCTGTATCCATTGTCATTGTTTTGTTTTGACAATGTAATTTCAGAGCTTTGTTTGCAATTTTATCCATATTTTTGAACGGAGTAAGCTCTGACATCTGTTCAACTAAATTATCAGACCTTAACGTAACATTTGTTAAACACTTTACTTTTCTATTCAGCTTGGAACATTCTTTTGGACCTCTGAATTATTTAAATCATTATTTCTGAATAAACTAACAGGATTACCAGTAAAAATAATGTTGTTTAAGATCCTCAAGATACTCAAGATCAGATGACCGGACAGAAAAGATCAGCAACAGAGATCTCTGGGAGCGAACCAACCAGGAACCGATTTTGAAACAAATAGGCAGAAAGAAATGGAGATGGATTGGTCATACTCTTAGGAAACCATCAAGTGACATCACTAGACAAGCCATCGCTCGAGTGGAACCTGAAAGGGAAGCGGCGAGTTGGTCATCAGTGCAAGGGTGACTTGGAGGAGGTCATCTGAAGAGGAGATGAAAGCACGTGTGCAGACTTGGAGCCAGGTGAAAACTCTAGCAGAGAACCGAACGCAATAGAGACGCACGGCTGAAGCCCTTTGTTCCTCTAGGAACTAAAAAAAAACAATAATAATAAATAATAAGATCCTTTGTCTGAATCGTCATGAGTAATTGGCTGAAAATGAAGTTGACTGGATTTCTAATGAAAATGTCTGACCAATTGCGTCAGTCAAACCGGATGTAAAGACAAATACCCTCCAATAACACTGGCTGGTGGTCGCACCGAGATCGACAAATGGTGAACGTTAAAGACACACACCAGGCGTCAGGTTTCTACCCAAACAAATGGTCAGCGAGGATCCATATTTCAAACACTAGTGAATTTGTGGGTATATACTGCTCAAGAGCTGCAAACTAGGACGAATCAGCTGTTCAGTACTCCCTACTAGCTTCCAGTGGTTCCCTAACTGACATCAATCCGTGATGGCTTTGTTCACTCTGCTTTTATGAATTTTATCAACGGAGATGAATTTTAAATTTCCTTTGCACTTTAATTATTCTCTATTACATGAACATACATTATGACCGTTTTGAAACTCTGGAATATTTGTTGAAGTTAGAGTTTCGTCTACCACAGTGTAGAGTCGTTAGTAGTTACAAATATGAAGATGTCCAATTCCGGTGTCAATAAAAAGTTCCCATAGTCGGATTTAGTTTGCCATTTGATTCACAATTCACTTTTATAGTTACATGGAATTATAAATTTACTTAGAAAAATAAAAACAGTGTGTCTTGTGTATCAGAGCGTTTCACTTTGTATCCACAGCTTTTTTGGTAAAATTACTCAGATTTTCTTAAGCACCGAAATATACATGGTCAAATTATTATTAATAATATTATTATTCCCTTGGGTTCCAAGTGGAACATAAAACTTCAACTACATATCTCCACTTTCTTATATTTTCTGCTTTCCACTTCGGCTGTGTCCACAATTGCCCATAATTTCTTATCTCATCCATGTCACCTCCGGACCATTGACTTACTCGTCACTTCCCAATAGCATTCCACTCGAGCGATGACCTGCATTGCTCACGATTTAATTTCACAGCCCCCTCAGTAGCATATGCCCGATCCATCTTCATTTTCTTCTACGTATTTATTGTTGAACAATCGGCTGTTGGTTGGTCTGCGATGAGCCAGAGTTTCTTCTTTCTAATACTTTCTTGTTGGCCACTTGATTTTCAGTACGCAGGCAGTGAAGAAGGCAGCTGTTGATAAACGTCTACAACAGGCTGTTAGAAATGCTTTTCATGATATGGCTACCAAGTTTCTGACCCGTACAGAAAATTGATTGAATGACTTCACATTGGTGTTGGAAATAATAATCTTATTCCTCATGATGAGTGCGGAAGATTTCCAAACTGGTTTCAGGTTGATGAAGGTATCTTTTGCTCTTCCGATTATGGCCTACTTTGACATCTTCGTCCGTTTCGCCCGTAGTTGAAACGATGCTTCCCAGATAAGTGAAGGAAGTAACTTCTGTTGAATCTCTCTCGTTGATGGTGATTAGTGCTAGTTGTTGTTACTGTTACTGTCGGTTGATTGTTTTCATCACCTCCATCCTCTTCATGTCCACCTGGAGTCTTGTCTTCACTGCATGCTTCTTCTGCAAGTTTGTTGATTTTCGGCTGCACATCTTCGAGTTTGTGTGACATTTAACATAAATCATCTGCAAAATCCAGATCTCCTAGAGTCTTCTTATCGGTAGTCCAGAGCATTCCTGTCTACCAATCCCACGCTCAGTCTTCGGCATAACCCAGTCCACCACAGTTAAAAAAACATCATCAGTGATAATAGGCATCTGCCTTGTCTTACTCCTGTGTTCACTTCGAAGGCCTCGCTGAGTTCCCCGTTGTTGATCACCTGACACGCGGTAGGCACTGTCATAAAGCAAGTTGACGAATTTGGTTGATAAAGACTTAAGCACTGCACGCCATAGTGTTGAAGTAGTTTCCAAATCACTTCTCTGTCAACACTATCTGGCGAAGGCGTTTTTGAAGTCGATGAAGTTGAGGCAGAGGTTTGACTGCCATTCTGTGCTTTGTTCTGAAAATGATGATGATGTGTAGAGCTGCGATTTGATCAGCACATGATGTGTGTTTCGTGAATCCAGCTTGTTCCCATGGGGGAGTTCTGTATTCTTGGGTGTCTTTTATTCTTTCCAGGATGATGCAGCTTAGTATTTTACTTGGCGTGGACAGCAGCATTATTCCACGCCATTTCTTGCACAAGCCTAATTAGCCGTTCTTTGGTAGCTTGACGAGGTAGCTAGCCTTCTGTCCAATCGAAAGATGAAATAGTATATTATAATGTATTTATCGCATTCGAAGCTCAAATTATTCCAGGGAACGATATGGTATTACTTATACTGTTTGTTTATACTGTTGATTTGGACAGAAAGTATTGTTTCCTTCAATGAACTTGAAAAGGGTAAAACCGTCAATAAATTGATTCAGTTAATGTGATACCAATTTCTTTCGTTGGATTTTTTCAAATTTATATAATCGAACAACGATGCCACTAACATGACATAACTGACCGTACGAAGACTTGAAAGGAAATAAGGAATAACCCATCCTTTATTTCAAGTATTCATGCACTCAATACATGATATAAATATCCTTGTGCTTCTAGCTGAGTTCGCATACATCTGACAAGAACCCATAGAATAAAAATGACATCATGATAGCCTGTCAAATTAGTTTTTCTTGATTTCGCTAGTCAGTAATAAGTTTATTCTTATGGTATCGTTCACTTCCTATACTTGGTAGTACGAGCATATAATATTTTGTGCTGACTACTTGTTCTACCCGATGATATACAAGGCAGGAAGAGTAAAGTATAAAGGGGCTGGTTGTTGAGGGTCACACGGTTCATATGTCTGTGAACCAATGAAGTGAAAAGCTGACTAAGTTGCACACTACTTGTCCTACTGAAAGCCTTCAATACCCTTCTCAGTATGACATAGCCTTTTTTCAGTAGACAAGGAGAGACTAACGGGGAGCAATAAAGTTCAGTAGGTAAGATACAGGATTCGACAAACTGTATAAGTAGAGGCTGAGTGATTACACACTGTTTTTACATATTCATGTAATGGCCTAGACGGAACACTTTCTTGAAGATCAACAAAATATAGGATGATCAAGTAAGGTCAGGGGATAGAACTATACCAAGATATTTTGTGTTAGACTTAGTTTCTATTGCAGTTCCCTCTATGCCACAGGCGTCGTGTGCACTGACCAGTCGTTGTACATCACATTTATGTTTTAAAAAGAAGTCAATAGTCTGCCATTCTGAAGTATCTAACGTAAGACCACTTATCCTAGGTCACTGACTGATGTTTAACAAAAAGGTAATAAGTCTGCAACATCCCGATTGAGACTTGACAGGAAGAAAGGCGGTCATACCAGCAGCGTATCTAACGAAGTTGGTTTCATTCGAAGAGGTAAGTTATGTGAGGAGAAAAAAACGAAAAGGAGATAGAAAAGCACCCTGAGAGACGACGATAACTAGCTTCAGTAAGCAAGGCAGAGGAAGAATCACCCTAATACACATCTCCAAGTTAGGATGAGATGGGCAAGACATACATTTGCGAATCTGATAGCATTGCGAAAATCTACTCCATTCAGTATCAGAGATATACAACCAGATATGGAACACTAATATCAAATCAGTGATTTTATTTAGTTCAGAGATCTGGTGCGTGACGAAAACAATTTCCAACTGCCCTCGGACTTTTATCAACAGTTGGCCAGAAAGGCGAACCAACCAACGTGTCAACTGAAAAGCCAGTTTCTTACAGATATGTTAGTCAGTATCAGCCCAGTTTATTCCAATTATCGATCAAATAATCAGTCAACCTCATCATGGAGTACAAGCAATCCAACACAGTTATATCACTTAAGTACACCAGTTTTTCTATGAATTTACGGTTGCTGAAAAAAGGAACACAAAAGTTAGCAAGTGAAAAAGCTAAAGCTGACATTTAATTAAATCTTAAATTCTGGGAAACATTAAAAAGCTATTTTCCAAGGAAAAAATCTGCCACTAAATTGGTCGGTCTTTCGAAAATGTCTTTTTTTAAAGAGTGATTTTATGCGGCTAGTTTTCTGAAAAAAGGCCTGGAGAAATAAAGCCGAAAACGTAAATATACTCCTGACAAATTTAATGAGTAGTTTATACCCGGTTAGCATTCCTAGGGAGACATACCCACTTTGGATGAGATTTTTGTTTTTTTAGAGCATGAGGAAACAGTTATGTGGCAGTGACTGTGAAAATAAGGACAAAAGAAGGTATAATATGCAGACAATCTCAATGCTTTAACCAAAATACTGAGTTACAGCATTTGTGTAAAAGACTGGTGAATAAGCGAAGATAAATCAGGGTTTTCCATCAAAAGCCACTGTGGTCTCAACAGTGCAAAGTACATGGAAGCATACCGTTTTTCGTGAGGCTTCTTTTCAATTTGTAGATAACTTTGAATGATTTTCCCCTACATAATAAGTTTTGAGTACTTGTTCAATTATAGCACTCTTTATTGATTCACTGTTACCTTAGTGTAATCAAACGCGGTAATGTCCTTCGACTGTTTTAGGTGAAACATGCATCGAGCAACCTATACATCTTGCTCCACATGAGCAAATAAATTGATAGATACACAATAAAGTTGTCAGGTGCAATAAATTTGTCTTTAGAGTTTTTGAAGAATAATGGGGCGGCATGAGAATGTCAGTCGGTATGCAGAAACATGGAATATTCTTTTCAGGGTGTCAAACAGAAGGTCGCCAGTAAACTCCACATTTACGTATACCATCTTCTTCGTCACATAGACAGGATATTCTTTCCTGATGTTTGGATTTATATATTTATCTATAAAGCTCGGTGTGTCAGTAACCATTCTCAAATAGTATTTCATTCAACCGAGTGATCTCCTTTTCTAATGATTCGGGGCTGAAGAGTATTGGGATTCTAGTCGCAAGAGATATTCTCAGGTTCCAATTGCGATTGATGGGCGCCCAGCTATAAAGGTTTGTCAAGTGGCCGTTCCAAGTAGGCTTTCAACACACTGATCTGTTCATAGTCGAACGCCCAGAAATTAGATTTTCTCAGATTATCGCTTCAATTGTAAATTTGACCTCTGAATGGCAGCTATTAAAAAACCCGAGGGACATTATTTCAATCGCATTTGTCACCACAATGATAAAAGTGTTATCAAAGTTCAATCATTCTACTCATTATTGATCCACCATTTTCTTTGCTTAGCCAAATGAGTTATTGTTCCTTGACTCTTTTAAATAGAAGACACATTGAACGACCTGGATATCTTATTCCACAGGAGCAAGTGAACTGGTTTGTGCACATGGAAATGATCAGATGCGATAGATTTTCTTTGATGCTATTGGGGAATGCTGGGAGTCAGGAGACCACTGATTGTAATGAAGAAGCGAAGAATGTTATTCTCAGGGCTTTTGATATTCTCTTCTTTACAGTGTCAGCCAAAACGTAGCCTTTGGAAAGGTCTCTTTTCAAAAATTTGGTTCACATAGCCTTCATGGTTTTCCGTATTATGTAGCGTCTGTCTGAATTTCCTAAACTTAACCACTTAGTTACACTTTCAATTAGTCATCACCGTTTTGAAATATTTTGATGATATAAACAGTACTCTAAGCTAATGTTTATGCCAATACCATATACACACACAAAATAATTATGCATAATTGCGACTGCACAACTAAAAAATGAATCCGCTGACAAGACACTTTTCTGAAGGAGATCCTATCGCTGATACTTTAAAGAAGAGAATATTAAACGCCTTCTATATTACGATTGATGGTCTCTTGATGCTCAATGTTCTCTGGTAACTCAGATGATAAACTATCACATTCGATGTCTTCTGTGTATGTCTACAAATTCAGCCACTCATTTGGAGCAGGATATTTTGATCTTTCAATTTGTGGTTTCCCTAAAAGAGTAAAAGAACATTTTCGCTCTTGGCTACAGTGAGGTGGCTATGGATCATTAATGAGTGCTGAAATTGAACACACATTCAGCACTGGCCACTCTGTATGCAAGGGGGATTTATTCACACTTATGGAGAGTTGAAGGCAGATGGAGCGTATGCAGAATATTATGGAATGCGAAGTGTATTACTGGGTGATTATGTGAGGTAGAAATCTTCAAGAATAACACAGATGATAAAATGTACCCATTATAATAAAGGCTTTTTGTTTTTCTCAATGAATGAAAAACAAAACGATATTGTTGATTTGACTGAAGTTTCACTATTTAACGCTAATTCTTTATTAAAGCATTATAAAATACGAATTTACGAAATCTCAGCTCAGATATAACAATTTAATCATCTTCCCTAAACATGGAGTTATTTTTTGCGTTTTCAAACTGACTAATTGGTAAAGATAACAAAACCAAGTGTAAATTGTTGATAAGCCTGCAAAATTATAAAAGCAGCGTGTTTACATAGTGCAACTGCTTTTCACATTCGTGTTGATTTTGTGAGTTTATGGAGGAAGGAGGTGTTTCAACCAGGTAAAATACGGTTTTAGTCCACCATTCGTTTTCAGACAATTCGGAATCCACTTGATATGAAATGCCTCTGATATTAGATGTTCTTTGTGATTTCTGGAATTTTTCTGGAATATTTCACCAATGTCAAAATCAATTTTGCGGCCTGATTAATCCAAAGCGTATAGACGAGCTATGCCTGATGATTTTTTAAGTTTTTCTAGTTCAACTGTATTTTTTGGTAGTCGAAAAGATGCTCTTCGTTATTCGTTTCTCTTGATTTTGATTTCTTGTGATGTTTGTCCAACGTATATCGCACCACATTCCAAGCATTTTATTTTATAGACACAATTGGGTAGAGAATATTTAGGGATGTGGTCTTTTATAAGGACAAGGTTGTTTCGCAATATGTCAGATGTTTTGAAGACAACTCTGATGCCGATCTTATTGAGTACTCTTCCATTATCGTTCAACGTATCCGCTCTATATTAAATGACAACTGTTGAGATCCATGTTTTCGGAATACGTTTTCGACCATACTGAATGTCGGTGTTGATTTTGTCGATAAAGTTCTTTGGGTAGTTATTTTGCTTGAGATTCTCAGTAATGTTTGCTATTTCTTCTTCTTTTTCTTTCTCATTCGTTATCAGAGAGTGGGCTCGTCAAAGAAGACTTGTTCAGCGAAAACATATTCTTTACCAACGAATTATTTACAAGCTGCAACCAGTCGTAGGTAGGAGGTGACAGTGAACATAGCTCAATCAGTATGTACATATACGACAGGAATAAACACAATTAATATAATTTTATGGGTGCAGAACTGAATTATTAACAAAACGTTTAAAGATTATACAATCAGTGTATTGAAACTAAGATTTTAAATGCAGATCAAATGCGGCGACGATGGGAAGGTGGGGATGAATTAGTGCTAAGATTTGGTAGTTGTCACCAATCTATGCTTTTCACTATCCAAAAACTGTCGAATTCCACATTCCACTCTCTAGATATTGTGCTAGACAGAACAAAGAATAGTACATTGAAAAGATCAATATATGGAAAGCCAACTAACTAGAAAATATTCGACTGACGCTCTTTATTAAGGGATATCCCAGAAGGTTTATTTGAAAGGAAAGTGAAAAAAGAGACCTGTCCATGCTGAATCAAGGTAGAAAAGAGGATGCTGTTCAAGCTTTTGGCACTCAAACAAGATACCTTTGCTGAAGTGATTAAGAGTCATTGATTCAGTTCTACTAAACACTGTTTTATGCCTCTGACTTGCACTTATTTTTCCTCGGGCTAAATATGTTTCGACAATGTGTGAAGGATAAACTACCACTTCTGTCCACCTCTGTGTGCATCTACTCTTTCATATGCTCCTGTGGAATTGACTGCATTGGGCAGTGTGGGTGTATTAATCGGAATAGCCTAGGTGAACACCATCCACTTTGGCTGATGAAATGTGACTACAGACGACGAAGTCTTCTGTTTGTAAACAACTTATAAGTAAGATCATTCAGCCTCACGTTATTTATCTTTTAATTTTTTCTACAGGGTCGAATCCAGTCGCTCTAAGGTCTGCGTTTTTCTCCACTTATGTGTAGCCAACACTCCAGCTGTAAAGAAACATAAATCTAAACTGCTTATTCAAAATAGGTTTTGCTAAACCCCTCTCTTCACTTTGGTCAAAGTAATGTTGGTTTTAGTTTATTCTATTTGACCACTTGAATTCATTCCACTTCATTCCATTTTCGTCTTCTTTGATTTTTATCAACATGGGCACCTATCGTTTTTTCGACGATACTTGATGAAACTTTAAAACCTTAATATCAGTTCACTCATTTAATAATCTTCACTCACTTCAAATGTATCCCCAGAAACATCGTGTTAATGACTTAGCAACGCTAAGCGCCACTTAATACTTTTTTTCCTTAATACAAATACGACTGAGTGCAGCTTGAAAATGAAGTCATTGGAATGGTATACTTTTTCGCAGAATAAAACGTGTTTTTCTTTATGTTTCTTGAAGGCAACAGCGTGAAGTTTGGATCCTAATTATCATGTTGTATGGATTTCATTTCTTATGGATGATTAATAAAAATCCGAATAAATATGTATCTGAAAAGTTTAAAATCCGAGTCAATGAAAATATGATCAGTAGAGACTTAGATAAACAACCAGTCACGACGATGGTAAACAGGAGTCGCAACCCTATCATTCATGGAGAATTTAAATCAGTTCATTATATGCTATAACTTACGCTGAAGATGTTGTCTAGCAGGGGGACGACGAAATCTCCGCAATTAAATCAACCATCTCAGTGAGCACAACTAATTGCACTGCAATTATTTCCATAAGCAGATATTCTTTATAAAAAAACAAAATATCGTTTTGTTTTTCATTCATTGGGAAATACAAAAACCTTTATTATAATCGATATTCTTTATGTCTAAACAATTATATATTTTCAGTAAAGTAAGATTAATTACCAAGTGTTTGCGCATCAGTAGTCCAATGTTAGAACGCTTGTCAACCAACCATCCAGCCGTGATCTAGGCGTGACTGTTAGCCGGTACGTGCCTCCTTAGTCACTTTCAACTACTGTAAAGAAGGAAGATTGAGCAAGAGGCTAGAGATTACACCACTACTGGAACTTCAAAGCCCAATGATCCAAGCCTTATGTTCCACTTGGAATGCAAGGGAATGAAAAAGAAACAAATGTGTGATTCTCACTTGGAAATTTTTAAATTACTTTCATCAAAACATTGTAGAGAAGACAATATGATACGGTGAGTTTGTTTAGCATTGCAGAATCAGGAATCATTCAAAATAGACTGGCATGCAGCTGGAGTGAAGTGCCTTCCTTCAACGAATTTCATTGCAGCACTGATAGCATCTGTTGAAATTACTTTTCGCCCAACTGTTTACGCCAGCCAACTTCCCTATTTATTCCCAGCAGTTGTCTCATCTCTGCCTGATTTTATTTATGTCAGGTCATGACAAATGGTGTCAGGAATTAGGAGTGAAAAGTATGATAAAAGGGTATGTATTTTTCATACATATTCTTTGTGGATAGACCCTTAAAGCTTTAAGTTCTCTTTAGTTAACTGCGTGTTGTTGTTATAAATATTATTCCCTTCGGTTCTGAATGGAGTATAAGGCTTCGGCGGTAAATCTTCACTCTCCTCCGTTCTCTTCACCTCTTTTTCGTACGATCTCCTACTTGTCCCTCCCCCTGGACCCCATTCAGGTTCCATTTGAGAATTGGCCTGACTCGCGATGTCACCTAACAGTCTCCTCAGCAAGTGTCCTACCATCTTCATCTCTCTTCCCTTGAGACATTTCTTGAGCAATAGGTCATTGATCGGTTCGTTCCCAGAGTTTTCTGTTCCTAATCCCCTCTGACAGTGTGATCTAGAGAAGGCAGCGGTTGATAAAAATCTGCATCAGCTTGTTAAAAATTCTTTTCTTGATGCGATAATTTTCTGGGCCATATAGAAAGACTGGCTTAACATTGGTATTGAAAATTCCTGTACTACATATTCTCTTAAAGCTACCAAAACAATGCATTATTTGACTGTTACATAAGTGAATTACTGTGTACAAGGCAATCCAATATTTGTGCACCTCCATATTTCCCTAGAATCTTGTAAAAAAGCTACCCCTATTGCTTTTAATTAGTGAATTATTCAGAACTTTCCAAATTATTCATGCATATTTACCCTCTTATGTTATCTACTTCCTGACGTTAATTTACCAAAACTTGGAATCGTCGGTTAGAGAACTCATTAAAAAAACATGTGTTGTGCATTAGTCCCCGGATATTGTTCAGCTGTTACAAGAATGAAAAAGTGAAAAAAACCAGTCAGAAAATGTTTCTCAAACAAAAAGTTAGAAAATGCAACAGCTTTATGTGCGGAACCAGTTTTCTTTCTATTCCTTTGCATTCTGAGTGCAACACGAGGTTTCAAGCATTGAATATTTTTGATTGAACACTAGTCAGTAACTAGTGTAATGTGTCTAGTCCTATCTTCGGTGCAGACTGAATTCTATCAGTCAAGCTTGAAATGTCGCCACCATGCCGCTAGGTGGCTTGCCGTCATGGCGCATTGGGAATTATTGGCATTAGATGGCTGGAGGCAACTGGCAGGAAGCCTTGGACCCATATTTCATGCTAGTTGGCAAGGCGTATCTGTAGCCTCGAAGATAGAATTTAGTCTGCACTAGAGACACTACACTAGGTACTGACTAGTGTTCAATCAAAAATATCGAATACAGTCCAATAGGAGGTCAGTCGCGAGCCCGAAGCCAGCTCAGTGGTACTGTCTCTGACTGCACCAATGGGTGACGCTGGTTCGAATCTCTGAAACGACATAGGGTTTTTACGTTGCAGATATGCCTTGCTGATGAGTGCCAACTAGCACGAAACCTAGGTCAGGCAAGGCTTCCTGCGGACTGCCTTCACCTATCTAATGCCAACAATTTGAAGCATTGAGCTTTGAGGATTCAGTAGCGGCGATGATGTTGTTTTCGAGGGGTGGGGTTGATAGTTACATTCTTAATCTTTTGTGTTTTCCTGGTGTACTATGAGCTAGTAAATTAGGTGGGTTTCGGAGATCTTCCTCCCGGAATATATCATAGAGCACCCACTTTATGTACTTATGACCAGTATAAAACATACTAATGATGTATTTTTAATTTTCAGTTTGGAAATGAATAACCATCAGTTGTTTCAAACCCAGACTTTCAGGTTGCCGTCAATCATCAAAAAATGGCGGCCTGGTTCGTTCTGTCCTGTTTGTTTAAATCTATTAAAGTATGACCTCTAATAGTTATTGTCTACTCTGACGAGTTTCTCAAACGTTTACGACCTGCTAATTCACAGGTTTCAGCTAAACATGACAGAAAGCATTAACCCCGATTACAGCTTATCCTAATACATGAGATAATCGTTCTTGAGTGGTGTTCTTCGTTCACAAAGTGTTTTCTTGAACTTTTTACAATCGGCATTCAACGAAATGTCGTAAATTTCTTGAAGGAGACAGCGAAGAGATATCACAATGAAATGGCTTTGCGTTCCAGGTCAGATAGAACTGTGTCATGCGACCTACTGTCGGTTATTCTTTTATTTGAAGATAATGGATGAACAGAGAAAATGTCATGCAATAAGCTCTGCTGAAAATTCTGTACATTACATAAATATTCTTGCAGAATAAAGCTGTTAATATTATCACTATTATTATTTCTTACATATATAGTCTTTTAGTTTACGTATCCCATCTGAATGAATATAAGCATCTAATCACGAAGTTGTTGCCTTCAAAAGGTTGTATCATCTTTTCTTATACGCTTCATGAATCGATAGCTTAGCCTACCTAACAAATGTACAGACAATCCAAAGCTTTCAAAGCTATAAAAGGTACGAAGATTGCACCTATATTATTTGTCATAGTGAATGCAGTTTGAATAATATAATAAATGCATTTAATAGTTGCCATCCAGCGATAAAATTCAAACTCGAAATGGCGCATGAGTCTAGTATTCCTTTCCTCAATGTGAACTTATCAAGGAGGACCGGTGGAACTCTGAAGAGATCGATTTATAGAAAGCTGTCTTGAAATGGTCAACAGACAAATTTTTACAACTGGGTACCCAATGGTCGAAAACGAAACCTCATACGGTCGCTTGCCACTCGCATTTGGCGCATATATGGCCCTCATACTGTGGAGGATCGGTTAAATTTTTTGAGAAAAATCCTAATAGAAAATGGATTTCCACCACGTTTTGTAGATAAGAATATACATTCAAATCCTATCGAATGTGACATATCATCCTTACGCAAGAAAATACTTTACATGAACTTGGAATTCAATGGTGACATGGCTTCCAATATCATGAAAAGAAGAATATCACAGTCTCTGAAAAGAATATTTCCTGCTGCACCTTTGAGGAAAGCCTTTACCAGTCGACCATTACTGTTCAATAACCCGCATATGACCAACTCTATGTGCGTTTATCAATTGACCTACCCGTGTGCAGCTAAGTAAATCGATAGTTCAACTCTAGTTTTTTCCAAGAGGGTGCAAGAACACTATCGTACATGGTAATTACGAAGAGGTGGAAATGGAGCGATAAGAAGCCCGACCACTGAACATCTGGTCGACAATGATCACCCTATCTCTTTAGCCCCCGAATTTAAAGTCATCTACAGGCAAAAGGCTATTTGCAAAAATCACTACGTACCAGACTCATCTGTACTGCGGAAGCCTTGGCTATCGAAACAGTAAAGCGAGATCTCTGTGTACAGAGAAAATTCGTTCAACCTCTCCAAATTTCATGGTCTTTATTCCTCTATGCTAAAGTATGGTAATCCATAATCATATTTTGGCCCTTTCAATTTTTTCATTTCATCTATTCAATTTGTATACTCTTTCTTTATTACGTCAATTGTTACTATTACTATTCTCACTTTGAACTGTCCCCGGTATTATTTCACTTGTTCCACTTGTCATTCTAAATCAATTCCCTTTTACAACGTTAAATTCTATGTTATCAAATTTCACACTATATTGCGTAACATTTTTATTTTATTCGATTTGCCTACTAATCCTATAATTAATTGCACATCCCTTCCAAGTAGTGTACATCTTATGAATTATTCTATCTATGACATTTAATGCTTTGCCACTTGACATTAAACAATGATTATAATCAAAAACATTTTAATTTTAATTCAATTTATACTAATTTTATTTCATCTATTCACCTGTGATTCAATTTCCTCACCGATATAACTTCCTAAAAACCATATATATATATATGAGTGTTCAGCTTGATAGTAAATTCAATGATAAGAGTCTCTCTTCGCTGAATCACTTGATTTGATTTTCTATAACTGTATAAAAATTTGAGATATTTACAACTTCTCCGGTGTGCGTCGGTGGCACAGCGGTTAGGATGCTCGCCGACGATGCACATGGTCCGGGGATCGATCCACTGCCGATGCACACCTGATACCTATGTTCGGTTTGCAAAATTTGGGCTACCGATATCACATACTGAAAATCCCATACCTGTACCGAAAATACGGTGTAGAATCAAGCTGTAATCAAAAAAATAATAATAAATAAAAATAATAATACTGACTGTCATAGGAATAAGAAAATAAAGGTTTTCTGGTGATAATTGTATGACTGTCAGTTTGACTAATATATGGTGTCTAATATTTTAAAACCTTTAGAATCATAAAGAAATGTTAAGCCAGAATGGTGATATAATAATCGTATCTTTAGGCTTCAACCCTCTCCGGAGAACAGGCATACTTACTGCTCTCTGACACTTGTCATGACTGATGACTTGAAGAAAACACTTAACACCTTTGTTTGAATAAGGTATTAAGAAGACAATAGTAAAATGAAATGTGTCACATTTACTCTGTTATATAAAACAAAGGTGCATCCTAAAGACCAATCATTTTTTCGTAGATGAATCAGTCAATAATAAGCAAAGCTTGAGGTCAGTTGGTTTTCTGTGCACACATATTATCGTATTCATGTGATTAATCCTTAAAGTGCTTCGATCACCTTCACTAGCCCTGAATTAAAGCTATGATTGAGAAAAATTGAGAAGCAGTCAATAGTGGGGATTTTGTAACCAGACATTAATTAATGTTTTGCAGTGGGCGGTACTCTATTTCTGTTCAGATGAAGTACCTCTGGATACTCAATATGACTCAATAACTATTTCGAAACATGTTCTTTTTAACGACATTGAAAAAGTCTTTCATTTCTACCTATATATATGTCAACGGAAGAGCAGATGGACTTGTACATACAATGTGACGTAGAGTCTAAAGAATTTCATTCTTTTATCCGTAGGAACAGAAACTGAAAATATTCTAGACGTAAAGAAAAGGGATGTGACATATAATATGCGTTTGATAGCTGACCGAAAAAGGCCTTTGAGCTGTCGAATGCATGGTAATTTAATGAAAATAGCCTTCTATTGGTACGGTAGCCATCCACTTCAAGAAACAGCCAGCCTTTACTGCGATATCCTGTGAAGTTATCTGAATATTTATTAGCCTGTGAAATTGAATGTACACGCTACAAATCTTATGGGCCCTTGAACACAGGCATTTCACTAGAAAATGTTTTAATATGATAGGAACAAATCTACTGAAATAAAGATATTGTTTGAGAGATGACTGATAATGTTCGGCTGTGAAGTGTGAAACCAAAAGGCAATAAACTCAGGCTCATGCAGCCATAAAATAGGTTAAGAACAGTTATTATCCTGAGTGACGTCAGTCACCGTTCCCTGTGATTAAAGACTCCAATATCGCCAAACTTGATGGAGTTCCCTCTATTTCATTTATAACTTCGGGAAATCGACTCGTTATCATGGAAAAGTCTCATTTTATTTTGAACTATGCAGCTGCTATTCTCATTTTAGATGAGAATGTTATAAAATATAATAACCCAAATAATCTGAGCAAAAATCTCATTATGTTGGGATGTATGATTATCAGCCAGGGAGTATAAGATGATAGAATAGGATAGATTTGCACCGACTCTTCGGTAAATAACACAGGAAGTGAACTGTAATCATTGCTGTTTGATACGTTTATTTCGGGAGTTTGATCAGCCTACAACATATTGCTTATTTGCCCAAAACAATGGAGACTTGAAAGTTAAGAAATAGCATACTAAGCTTGTAGTCGTTTGCAGTAAGTTTGAAACATGAAACAACTATGGCAAAAACAGTATTCAATGAATTCATAAATTTCAGGAGAAGGAATCGTCAGTTGTTTTTATGTAAATTTTTAAATGTTTAGTAAACACAAACACATGAACATTGTGACAACAAACAAAAACAAATCTAATCCTTACAAACCAACTCTTGAAAATAATTCAGATGCTCACTGGTAACTTGCTACGGGACGGAGTTTCCTGGAGTTCTAGTGAGAAGTTGTCACCAGTGAGGTCCATCCAGTCAAGTGTGAGGATGGATGACACTGTTTAATGGTAGCGCTGAATCACGAATTGGTAGAAGTTAGAGTTCGTGGACTGGGTATTGAATCGAGTCCCAGTGGCTGAATGGTATATCAGCTAGCTTGCCTTGTAACCGGAAGGTCCTGGGTTTGAACCCTGGTGGTGGGTGCGTACTGCCGATGGTTCCCGAATCGGGACAAAACAGTTGTCCAGTACTCCCTGGTTTTCAATGGTTCTCTGATCGATATCAATCCGTAGTAAAACTCATATAAACAAATTAAATCCTTATAAACCAACGCTTGAAAATAAGTATCAGGTTGAAGAAATATACAGTATATAAGTGGCAATCTGTCAAGGTCACTATTAAGTGATTAATATTCATTAAAGTAAATGATAACAAATTAATTATTGTTATCCTGGATAGTGTTATTAGAAGACGGAGATTATCTGAAAAATGTGATGTGATGTATTTGCGACATACAATTCAAGCAATCTGATCCTTCAAATATTCACTTACTAATTGAGTTATAGATTTTCCCGTTGCAAAAGAAGTGGCTCTCGTGGCCCAAGTGGTCTAGTGGATAACGCTTTGGCGTTTGAAACTATGGGCACTGGGTTCGAGCCTCGGTGGGGACATCAGCACTCACTGAGAAATGCACGAACATCCAGATGAGGAGTCCCAAATAGGACGAAATGCGCATCCCGGCTGGATTCCACTGCTAGTCACCATCCACCAATTAAATTTACTTACTAAGTCAATTTATATGGAGAAAACAAAGGGCATTTAAAGTGTAACGACAGAAGACAAGGGCCAGGCGACAGATTGTTTATTCACAAATTCAACACATATTTATAGATCTTTATGTACATTTTGTCAGCGGAGTAGCCAAATCTTCTGATTGGTTGTTTTCTTGCTCGAGGTTATTCTGTACTGCTAGTTAAGCCATATATCTGTTAATCGTATCCGCCACCACTAAGTCTGCTGTGATTGGTTGTTGAGTTCCTCAAGGTTAAGCTTTTTTTGTTTTTTCTCATGATTAAGATTTGAGAAGTAAAAACTGACGTCAATTGTTGTCTACAATGTTGGATGGCAGGCGGCTCTCACCACAAAAGTACACAGTGACAAAAAGAATTTAATAATAATACGAATAATTAGCACAACGTTTGGTTATCCAGACAGATGAGGACCACCAAAGTAGGTTAAGAGTAATCATAAATTGTTTTTGAGCCAACCCTGTGGAAATATGGATAACTGGGGGTTTTCACATCGATAATTAAAGCCAGAAGTTGCATATGAATCTGAGATTTAATAAAGCTTTCTTGCAAAGCTGACGTTACCTTAGTTTCAATAAATTACGTAACTTTCAAAAGCAGACAAATAAAATAAATAATTCAAGTTCAAACCGATAGTTATTCACTAATCGTTCACATAATTCAATATTTACGAAAACCCTTCGAATAGTTTCAAAATATGAAGGTAGGGAGTATCCATTATGCTATCATGAACCAACGCCATCTAGAGAATAATTTAAAACCAAGGAACATTGAACAGATGTATCGTTCTCGTATAGGACTCTTCAGCAGTGCACACTCATGATGCTAAAAGCGATCGAACCAGGGAAATTTACGTTATCAGGATGTCCTGAAGTTGCGACGCTATTCATAACCAGTGTGCTCCACTCTGTCGGGGTAAAGTGGATACTAATCCATGTCATCAGTTGATAACAGTTCTTTATCATGAAACGACGGAAAGAATCCACAGGTCACTGAATCCCAGCTCAAGTCACTAAGTGGTCAAAAGGGTTCACTCCCCTGAAGAGTCGTGACTACATATCCATCAAGAGTTCCAAGCCAGGGTAAAACAGCTATCCAGCTCTCCCTGGTTTTCAGTGATTCTCTAGCTAGTGTTAATTCATCACGATGTCTAAGTTCAAACTAACTGAAATCACTGGAAATCTGAAATGTGAAATGATTATACTCGTACCTCTGTGCACTGTAGAAATCAAAAATAGGTAATAAGTTTTCAAATTAGTGAGGATTCCTATTCAGACACATAGAAGATAAAAGATAGTCTTAGGAAACATTATTTATTTGGATAACTTCTTCGTACAGCTCCACAGTTGTATTTATATAGATAATGTTCCAGAATAATTGTTACTGTCCAATATCGATTTGCTAAGATCAGCAAATTAGATCATGCGCTAGACAGTACATGTGGAGTGAGAAGACAGGAATACGTTTGCCCGATAAGAAGGCTAAGGAATATCTGCATTTCTTAGATTATTTTTATCAAGACTTGCAGGCGAAATCCAACGAAGATCAGCGAAGACAAGACTTCACGTGAACATAGAGAAGACTGAGATGATGAAGATAACCAACGAACCGCAACAACAAAAACAACCGGCACCAATTACCGTCAACAGGAGAGATTTGACAGAGGTTACTCCCTTCACTTATCTAAGAAGCATAGTTCCTACCTCAGGCAGACAGAACAGATAAAGATAACAAAGTCAGACAGCCAGTCAGAATCGGAAAGGTCAGATACGCCTTCATTAACCTGAATTCAGTATGGAGATCTTCTGCACGCCACAGCATAAAGAATATGACTCGGATTTTCAAAATTAACGTGCAGTCAGTCATTTCTTCTATACGGGTCAGAAGCGTGCACCGCATGTCACGTAAAGGATTTCTGACAGGCGATCGCAGAATTCTATTAACAGCTGCTCACTTAGCTGGCTGCATATTGAATATCAAATTGCTGGGCGGTGGGCGGGAAGGAATTAGCAACAATAAAATCTTCAGTGGAATAACTCAACGAAGAGTCGATTGCTCAACAAATATTTAGCAGAAAATCGAGATGGGTTGATCTGGCATACATTGAGGAAAATGTCTGATGACATCGCTTTCAATGCAGACAATCGCTCGAGTGGAACCCCAATGTGGAGTGACGAGGGGCTCGTCAGTTCGAGGGTGACGTTGAGGAAACGAGCGAATATGGGCAATTGTGGACCCAGCTGAAGATGATGGCAAAAACAGAAGAAAGTGGAAATGTGTTGTTGAAGTCCTGAATTCCGCTTGGAACCCAAGAGAATAATAATAAGATCAATGAGATTACAGTCCAAGAAAAATGCATTAGTTATAATAAGCATAAGAAATGTAATGCTTAATGGACTTTCAGATAAAATTAAGAGAATTTATGCAACAAATTAAGGATAGCTTAAACCCTGATGTCTAAGGTAAGGAAAGTGCCTGTACCAACTTCTGGATATATCACTTAGGTTTCTTAATATGGACTCCGACGCCTGAAGGAATGTTTCAAAAAAGAACTCGTAAGGGAAAATCAAAACTTGTTGAAATACGTTATACAACTTCGAGAGCCTTGTTAGAATCAATTTTGTATTCTGTATCCACAACTCATTGGTGTCGGATGCTGATGGTCACTCGGTAAGAACTTTTGGACCTACATTCTTCTCATAAGCGAACACCACTAACACACAATCTGGAGTTCGATACATCCAGCATAAGGACATGCAAACTACAATTACTTTTCTGTGAGACTGAATCGTGGCTTTACCGTCGTCCATATGCTTATAAAAACTAACAGAAATATCACGTCTTTGCTTTATTATTCATGCAACCAGTAGATAATTTTAGTGAAAATGCGATTAATATCCTGTTTATTTTTAAGAAAGTTCAGAATAAACAGCTGTCTGAAATCTCACCTTTTGTTGCCCTTTAATCATTTCAGTTAGAAAGACGAATATTACGTAATGTATATCTGCACGATGAAAGGGAAGACTGTTTCTTTTTTGCGGTAATCCAACTCTTAGCCAGCATGATTAGACTGTCTCCTGAAAAAAAAATGCAATATCGATCAAATTCCCCGCCACTTATTAGATTTCGTCAAAGTCTTTTTTTAACTCCAAGTAAACATTAGGCCTAACAGTAAAAGGACACGGCATCTAGTTAGAAATGTCAAATATCACAATGAATGGCTCCACCAGCGATTTAATGAAATAAAAGTTAATCCAATAAAGGGTGATTGATTCAAACATTCGGTTTTTGCCTCAATCACAAAGTTAACTAACGTGAATTCGATATAGTAGAGGCATTTCACTTATTTCTAACAACCTTGTATAGTTAAACATGTTGTGATGCATCTATATGCCACAGTTGTGTTCTTATTTCGATTAATCATGATTAGCAGTGGAATTCAGGATGCAAATGTTCTTTTCTTTAAGTTTAGTATAATTTGAAGATCCCCATAATTTGTTCAGAGAACAAGAATAATTCAAGTGAAAAATTGTGCTTTCAATAGAATTCTGCAAAAGTAAAGAATGGACACCGAAGTCAAGTGACCTTGAATAAACCAATTATATTCTTTCAGGTGAAAAGTGGCATTCATTTTTAAAAAAAAAGGGGATTTGTAAGATGTATATCTAATAAAACTAAATTATTCATGGCACAGCGTCGGCGGCATAGCAGTTAGGACACTCACCGACCATTTAATTGGTCCGGGATTCGATCCTCGGCCTACGCACACCTGATATTATTGGTCGGCCTGCTAAATTTTGGCTACCGATTTCACATGCTAAAAATTCCATACTTGCGCCAAAAGTACTGTGTGGGATCAATAAAATCTCTAATAATCTGTAAACATTGGTCCCAGTTTCTCAGAGGAGTGTCTGTAGACATCAAACCTGTCTCAATGCAAAGATTCATCCAAATGGCTGTAGATCATATCATATCATATCAGGAACCATTTATTGTTATGTGATAGGTGTTTTTAGGTAGACCAAGAATCCTTCAATAGAATTTGTTCCACTCATAGCATCTTATAATTCAGAAGTATGATTGACTTTATGATAGTTGAGAGTAACCTTTCCACTTGAGTGTGTGAATGGCAGTGCCAAGGAGGACTAGTCGTTCTACTGTAACAGACGAAAGCAAGACACGGAAGTCAAGGTATATTTGCAATTCATCAAACAGGTATTTATATCTAAGCAGTTTATATTCTTCAAACAATCCCTGAGCGTGTGATTCCACATGAAACGACGTGAAATAGAATGTTCAAATATATAAATGTATTATTCTGTTGCTGATGCTGTAGTAAACTGTGGCAATTTGTGAGAATAATTATCCTTTGGAATACACTGTCTGTATCACACCACGACAGTATTATTGATATAGAGATATCTGGGTGAAACTTGCAACGAAGATTATGAACATTATCCATGTGTATTGTCAAGCCCTCTTATTGGTTGATTCAAGGCCATGTGACTTAAGTGTCTATTCTTTACTATTGTCCAGAAATGTTCTTCAGGTCCTACAATGATAAATCCTTTTTTGATGTAGTTGTGTTCTTTGATCTGGATGGTGTAAAGTTGCGAAGCTTCCGTTTGCTTACTAAGCAACGAATTCAGGGTATACACTTCATTTTAAAGTGAGGTTTTAGATTTCTCAACAAGTTTATAAGTCATCTCTCCTGATGACCTTTAATGTGACTGACTGCTTTTTTATGTGTTTTCACACACTCTAGGCTACTTTGCTGGTGCCGAATGTTTCCTTGACCTGAAGTTTCACACATTGATTATGAGATTCCCTTCCGACCGATTGGTAAATTGTATCCACGCCAACTGACGATTCACTAGAATATCAGGCTTCCAAAAAATCCTCTGGTATTCTTGGTGTTTCCTCTGTCGAATATTTGAACGTTGTCTCAGTCAAATTGATATCCGTGGTTGTCTGTATGAAGCGATATGACGTATCCTAAGACGGTAAGTTTATGCTCATGGATGCGAAGACAAAGAGGACATTCTTTTACATCGGAAAGGAACAAAGCTGTGAAAATGTGAATACCGACTGATCGAAGTACATTTCTTATGCGAATTGCTTTTCATACCATCGTCTGATCTTCTTCTCAGCTGGACGTCTAAAAAGAAAATTTTGCTTTTAGATATTTTATTTACACATGAATTTGATAGCTTAGAGTACTTTATTGGATATTGTGATATTATTGCTCGCCTGTCCAAATCATTTTAACAAAAGGATGAATTTTCTGATAAGGTTGTTCAAACGGCCTTTTTCTAATTTAGAAATCTACTAACAAGACAAGGAACCCAGTAGACAGACCGCCGCTACCCCATCCACCTATCTAAAGATTTCAGCATCATATTTAAAATTTGCATAAATGGTACACTTCAGTATTAATTCTTTAAGGATTTCTATTGGGAACTCAATATTTACTGACTTGTTGTTTATTTGTTCACAGACGCAATTAACCGTTTCAAGTAGAAGTTCATTTGTGAATCGATATAATGCCCCCAAAAATACAATAATTTTCTCTTTGATGTTAATGTCATTAATTCTGTCTGTGCTTTTGAGCATGTCTTTCACACTTAGTCACCTGGTTTTGATTATCCGTTTAGAACACTCATGGTCAATTAGAACATGAGATAAAATGAAATAAAATAATACAATGATATACATATGTATTAGTTTTCCTTTAATTCCTAGAGGAACATAGGGCTTTAGCCACACATCTCCATTGCCTTCGATTCTCTGCCAACGTTCCAAAACTAGCAGCACGTCTGTCCACATGCTTTCATCTTCTCTCCGCATCATCTCCTCCATGTCACACTGGAACTGGCGACCAACTCACCACTTCTCATTCGACCGAGATCCACTTGAGCAGTGGCCTGGAGTGTGATGTCCCTTAATGGTTTGTTTTCCTAGAGTATGACCACAAATCCACCTCCATTTCTTCCTGCATATCTCTTGCACAGTTAATTCCCGCTGCGTTGGTTCACCATTCCTAGAGATCATTGTTACTCATCTTTTCTGGCCGGCCATCTGACCCTGAGTAGTAGTGAGCGAAGACAGCTGTTGATGAAAGTCTATAGTTTGTTCGAAGTGCCCTTCGTGACGCAGCTCCAAGTCTCTGATCCGTATAGTAAGTAGCACTGACTTCACATTGGAGTTGAAAATTCGGATCTTATTTTCCATGCTGAGGGCTGTTGATCTCCACATGGACTTGGGAGTAATTAAAGCTCGCCTTGCTTTCCCGATCCTCGCTTTCATATTTTGATGCGTTCAGTCCGCCTGTAGTTAAAACGATGCTTCTTAGGTCGTTAGGTAAAGGAGGTTGCTTCTTTCAGATTTCTCCCATTTATGCTGGCTAATTGTTGTCTGTTGTTGCCTTTGACCAGGAATCTTCATTATCACCACCGTTTTCTCTATGTTCACCTGAAGTCCCATCTTCTGTGGATGCTTCTTGTGCCAACTTGTTGATTTTCACTTGCATATCTTCCAGTTTGTGAGAAATCAGACATATATCATCGGCGAACTCCAAATCCTTCAAGTTTTTTGTGTGAGTCCATTCTATGCCTGTTTCCTCTTGCCCGCTGTTTTTCGCATTATCCAATCCACCGCAATCAGGAAAATCATTGCAGATAGTAGGCAGTCAGCCTTGTCTTATTCCTGTCTTCACTTCGAAGCATTGTGTGAGTTTCCCATTGTGGATCACTTGATATACATCACTGTCGTACAACTGTTGGACGAGGCATAAAATTATTGGCTGCACCCTGTGGTAGCGAAGTTGTTGTTAAATCACCTCTCGATTGACCTTGTCGAAGGCTTTTTCAAAGTCGACGAAGTTGAGGTAGAGAGATGACTGTCATTCCAAGCTCTGTTCAACGATAATCCGTAGTGTTGTGATTTGATCGATGCACGACTTGTTTCCCCTCAATTCAGCCTGTTCCGGTCGAAGGTTTTCATATACGGCCTGTTTGATCCTCTCCAGAATGATGCAGCTTTGAATTTTGCTTGGGATGGACGGGAGCATAATGCCACGCCAGTTCTTACATTGACTTAAGTCTCCTTTCTTTGTCACTTTGAATGAGTAAACTTTATTCCAATCCTCAGGCACCATGCCCTCTTTCCACACCTTCAGTAGTGGTGACATCAAGTCCGCTGATGTCTCTGGGTTCGTTTTCAATGCTTCTAAAGAGAGATTCCTTCTGGTTTTAGCAACTTCATAACCTTAAGGATTTCTGCTTTCGACAGAAGGGTGGTGACAAATAACAATACAAATGGTGGTGTAATCATAACGATGGTGTAGTGTAATAGCAAAAGAACTATTAATGAATGATCATCAGGAAATAATAAATTTTGTGAAGGGAAATGGACAGCACTGTTTAGATGCAATAAAAAGTTTGAAAAGCAACAAGTACAGCTAGGGTAATAAACAGAATAAGAGGGGTCATGAAGTGGAAAAGGTGTAAAATAAACATTTGCAAATCAAACTAAAGGAAAATAGATGAAATAAGAATCTAAAGCATCAAAGTTTACGGTGGACTCATTGACTGTATCATAGGTCGAAGTAAAGGTCCCAGTGGCTTAATGGTATACGAGCTCACCTTGTAACCAGAAGGTCCTGGGTTCGAGTCCCGGTGGGTGCGTACTGCTGAAGAGTCCCAAACTAGGATGAAATAGCTGTCCAGTAATCCCAGGTTTTCCAATGGTTCTCTAACTAATGCCAGCTCATGATGAAATCCTGTAACTAAACAAAACTGTTGGACATACATTTTCTGGGATTGGACGCTACTAACTAGCGTGATGTGTCTAATCCTTTGTTTGTTGCAAACTGAATTGTATCAATCAGGTTTGCAATGTCGCTACCATTCTAAGTAGCTCGTCATCAAGGTGCACGTTGATTTAATGATGTTAGATGGTTGGAGACAATCGGAAGGAAGCCTTTTCTGACCTAGGTTTCGTGCTAGTTGTCACTTACTAGTCAGCAAGACGTATCTGCAACCTCAAGGAACTCAAGTCCCTTCTGTGATTCGAACCCGGGCCACCCAGTGCTGCAGTCTGAGAATTTACCACTGCGATGGCAACCTAACTAGATTGGTGGCCACATTGCAATCCTGACTGATAGAATTCAATCTTGATTAATCTAGTAAGTCGATATTTTAGAATGTCTGCTGCCATCTCCTCTTTGTTACTTAACTGGAAACACAAAGTTTCCTAATCTCTACAATATCCGTCATTAACCTTTTCTTAGGTGTAGACATGTACTGCTTTTTCTTGTAGGTTAGGTTCCAGTAATTTTTCCAGCGTATCCCATTTTTTAGTTTATTTCTCCATAATATTCGTACTGCTTGACACAGCATTGACTGCACTCACCCTTGTAACTTGCACTTTGTTGAATATATATAAACATACACATTATTGAGTTATTTCATCCCACTTTATCTCATTTTTCTATTATCAATAGTATTACTCCCTTCGGTTCCAAGTGGAACATACGGCTTCAACAACATATCCCTCCTCTTTTTAAATTGAATTTTGGATTTTCCCGTCGATTGATTGGACCGAAGTGCTCGGTCTCAGGTTGACATGTCGGCTTCTTGAGCAGATGCTTCGACATGCTTCGGGGCATTTAATTAATATTTGATTGGTGGAATAACGCTTTTGCGTTTGAAACTAAAGGCACTGGGTTCGAGCCTCGGTGGGAATATAATCACTCACTGAGAAATGCAGGTACATCCAGATGATGAGTCATAAATAGGACGAAATGCGCATCCTAGATTCCACTGCTAGTCACCATCCATCAATTAAATATCCCTCCTTTCTTCCATTTTCTACCATCCTTTTCAGGTGGCTAGCTCCACGATTGCCCATAATCTTCCATCTCCTCCTCTCCAAACGATTTCCTCTATGTCACCCTAAGATGACACACTCATCGCTTCCCATTTGGATTCCACTCGAGGTCCTGGCACGCGATTTCATTCAACTGCCTCCTCGATTTGTGCCTGACCAACCTTCATTTTCTCCTCCATACTTATTACTGGGCGATTGGCTCTTCATTGGTTTGTTCCTAGCCATAGTTTCTTGTTACTAAGTCTTTCTGGCTATTCGATCTTCAGTATGGAGCCAGCCAGTGAAGGAGACAGATGTTGATGAAAGTCTACAAACTGTCGGAAATCTTTTTCGTAACACGCAGTGCTAGTTTCTGACCCGTATAGCTGGACTGACTTCTCATTGGTGTTGAAAATCCATCCGATTCTTGTTCTTTATGCTGCCTGAGTCCAGTGCAGAGGATTTTCAAACTAGTTTCTGTTTAATGAAGGCGTATCTCGCATTTCCGATTCTGGCTTGCTTAGACATCTTCATCTGTTCCGCTTGTAGTTGAAAGTGTGTTTCCTGGTGAGATAACTGAAGGAGGCAACCGTAATCAAATCTCTACCGTTTATGATGACTGGTGCCGGTTGTTGCCGTTGTTGCGCTTCATTGGTTATCTTCATCACCTCCAACCTTCTGTATGTTTACCTGGAGTCCTACCTTCGCTGCCTGACTCTTCAACTAGTTTGTTTGTTTTCGCCTGTAAGTCTCCGAGTTTGTGTGATACTAGAAATATATCATCTACGAAAGCCAGATCTTCTAGAGTCCTCTTATCTGTGGTCAAGAGTATTTTTGTTTTCTCATTCCCTGTGAACAGTTTGACGCAGAATTCAGTCCACCACAATTTAGAATATCATCGGTGATAACAGACAGCAGCATTGTCTTTCTCGTGTATGCACCTCGAATACCTCTTTGAGTTTTCCGTCGTAGATCACCTGACGCGTGGTGTTGCCTTTTTCCTACTGACCATATATATTCTAAACGATAATAAAAACACTCTGACTATTGTTATTTCGTTTTGTTCTTGTGGCACACAGTACACTTTCTGATGTAATTCTGAATGGCGTTTACTGGCTTATGCATCCTAAAATTCATGGATATATAACTGTAGATCCTGAACAAGAATTGTATTGGAACTACAGTTGTTCTGTCTAATTATTCTCATTTTAATTTAGTTGGCTGGATTTACCTTCAGCCCCAAGTTAGTATCAATTTTCCCACTGAGTTTCTAACTCTGTTATTCAACAGTCAAAATTCATCTAAAAACATCATCATGTGCCTCTGCGATACATGTCATTATATATTACTAGTATGCCAATTCACTTTCAGCAGAAATGATTTAGAAGGTCAGTGTGTAGGGAGGATAACGATCGTAAACTAATCATGGTGACACAGTCAGATAAGATAAGTGCAGTGGATCAATAGACTGTCTCCCAACACACACACATGCGAATGAGGCATGATTTTACGAATACCTATTGCTGTTAGCATATACAAGCGTGCGTAACTGTCTTAACATCAATTCTATGACTCATGTGAACATAATTTTGAATGTTCAAAGCTTGTAGTCGGATGCCTAAGGTTAACTTATAAACCAACACTATTTATTAAATTTTTTCTGTTTTCTGTCTTGTCCCAACTGCTGTTTCCGCACTCAGCATAAACAATGAGATTCGGAATTTTCAGCACAAGCATGAAGTCAGTCAATTCTTCAATACGGGACAGAAGCTTGCACTGTGTGTCATGAAAAGCATTTCCAGCAGCCAGCTGTAGACTTTTATCAACAGATGCTCACTTCCCTTGCTACATACTGAAGATCTAGTGGGTAAACGACTAGAAAGAATTAGCAACAAGAAACTCTAGCGATTAACAAACCGACCAATATCTAATTGCTCAACAAATATTCAGTCGAAAATAGAGAAGGATTGGTTAGGCAAACGTTAGGAAGGCCATCAAATGATATCGTGCTCAATGAGGACTACTGCTACTTCCGTCGTCTTCTAATTCGAAAGGCATTTCCAATGATGATAACTTAAACTGAAACTGTAACGCTTATATTTCGGAATTGTTGATTTTTATAACACATCCTGTATTACCACTCAAAAATTGAAGTATGCTTTTTACATTTTCCATTAGTTTTTGTTTTTACGATTCGTCTACAGTTGATGAGCTGGTATCACTAAGTCTTCTACTATCCTCATATATCGTATTTAATGTACAAGAACTCTGTATCCACTTTAAAAAATGTTTTGCTAATCTTTCTTGATAGAAGCTGTAAAAATCTGTCCTACCCATGTGAACTTTCTTTCATTTCATCTTTTCTTCTCCGACCACCGTCTCCCTGTCTGAAAAGTATGTGTCAGATGATGTGATTACATATAATGTGAAATGTATGCACTACACATTCTACATTTTCGTGTATTTTACACATTAGAATCATTTCATCAACATATGTACAAGCAGACTAGATTTTTTTCAATACATAACATATATATATATATACATCAGTAATGAACAGTCCTAATGGACATTCCATGTCAAACATCCATACCACCTTGAGAAGTGAAAGGAACACTATAAATGCATCAAAATAAGAATAAGAATAACCATAAGAGGCCTGGTTGATAAGCATTTCAACTGATTTCCTAATTGTGGTGAATTGGATCATTTAGCAGACTGTGGAGAACGAGATGACGAGAATATGTTGAACTAATAAGAAGATTCTTGAAGATCAGGATCTCGTGGCTGATGTATGTCTGATACCATATGAACAGGCTGACAGAGAAAGAAGTGAAGCAGGGACTCCCAACAGACATGGTGAAGACAAAGGTGATGAAGATATCCGGTCACTGACCACTACAAATACCAAACAGTATTAACAAAAGAAACGTGAAGAAAGCCACTTCTTTCAAAATTTAAGCGAGGTTGTTTCATCCACAGGCGCTGAAACGGATGAAAATGTTATAACCACAATCGGAAGGGCAAAACAAACCTTCAT
>OX235277.1:40394925-40445974 GCA_944472155.2 Trichobilharzia szidati | reverse complement strand
GACCTATGTAATTGACTTCACAGTCATTGCAATGCATTTTGTAAATTATATTATTTTGTTTAATTGGGTCCAACGGGCCCTTCAACCTACATAGTTTATCTCTGAGTGAGTTTGTAGGTTTAAATGCCACCCTAATTCCTGCTTTATTGAGAATCCTACGTAGGGCCTCAGATGTCCCCTCCTTATATGGTATAACAGTAGAAGATTTATATTCTCTTTTATTTATGTTATTGCTACTAGTTACACAATTATTTTTATTTTGTTTTTGGCCTTTACTGACCTTCTAAATGAATTTTAGAGGATAGTTATTTAGAACCAACGCCTCTTCTATCTGTTTTATTTCATCATTTAGGTCTTTTTTTGTGCTACTTAGTGCCATTGCTCGGTTTGTTAAACACTTAACTAAGCCTGCCTTAACAGTTAAAGGATGAGATGAATTAAAGTCTAAATATCTATTAGAATGCGTTGGTTTTCTATAAACACTAGTGTGTAGTTTACCTTCTTCTATTCGTTTTATTTTACAATCTAACATAGCTAATTCTCCGTGCTCATTTTCGGTTTCAAATGTGAATTTTATTCCCTCCACTAGTGAGTTTATGTGTGTCAAGAAGCTAGAGATATGTTCTGTTTTTAACACTGTGAATGTGTCATCCACATATCTCCACCATATTTTTGGCGTAGGATTAAATGTATTGAGAGCACTATTTTCCCAACTGTCCATAAAAATGTCTGCTACAATAGGGGATATTGGTGATCCCATTGCTACACCTTCTGTTTGTCTATATATTTTGCTTTGGAACTTGAAGATATTAGACGTGAAGCATAACTGGATCCCTAAAATAATTTCTTCAATGGGCAGCTTTGTCCTATGGCTAAGTTCGGAATCAGAAGTTAGTTCTCTTTTAACCGCTTCTAAGGCCATATTGACTGGTTTATTAGTGTAAAGACTAGCTATATCAAAACTGACCATTGTTTCGTCATTTGCTAGTTGAATGTCATTTAGTTTACTTTTCATCTCATATGAATTAGTTAGTCTAGACTTTGAATTATTTCTGATAGGGCATAGTATTAAAGCTAAGTGTTTTGATAATTCATAAGTTGGGGTATTTCTAAAATCTACTTTTGGCCTTATTGGGTATCCTGGCTTACGTATTTTAATAGTACCATACATTCTACTAGCATTATTAGTTTTAGGCATTAAATTAAACCATTTTGACTCACCCAATGACGGCTTCATTCTGCGTACTAATTCCGCTGTGGATTTTTTAACCTTATTCATTATTGTATCTACGGGCTTCTTAATTTCCTCATATGGACCCGTTTGAATATGTTCAATAACTTTTTTGATATAGTCAAATTTATTCAAAACTACGGTGGCGTTTCCTTTATCAGCTTTTGCAATGACAATATTTTTATCCTGTTTTAGACTAATTAAAGCTTCTCTTTCCGATTTTGTTAAGTTTGATTTTGCCTTCTTTTGATTTTTCAGGGTTAATGCACATTGTGCTCGAACCTCTTCTGCTGTTGTCTTATCTATTGAACCTAGTGCTACTTCTATGTTAGGAATGACATCCTCTGGTTTTAATTTGTTAACTGTTATATTGAAGAAGACTGTAAGAAAACTAATTCTACACTATATATAAAAATTATCTCCGAAATAACACTTAGAAGATTAAAACCGTTTGTAGTAGATACAGCACACAAGACAACCAGCCAGCCAGCACAATCACTTCATATCATATTGTGCAAAATAAATTGCATGTATGAACTGTAGCAGACATTACATCGGTCAGTAAAGTGGGCGTCCCTCGTGAATTAGAATACAAGAACACAAATTAGCTGTGAAAAGACGTGAATAAATATTCCTGTTTCATATCAATGCATGCAGATAATTATGGACACCAATTTGATGATAAGGATAATATAGAAATTCTAAAAAGAGTAGAACCAACAGTGCCAGAGAATTCATAGAAGCCTGGTTGGTACTCAAGTGAATTAGCCAGCGATTAAAAAACATTTTAATATAGACCAAATCTGCTAAAAAATAAAAAGTAAATCATGCATCTGGAAAGTTTAAAATACAAGTCAATGAAAATATGATCAGTAGAGACTTAGATAAACAACCAGTCACGACGATGGTAACCAGGAGACGCGATCCACTGCCATCACTTCCCCGTTTCTAAAGCTTGTGGAAAAGCTAATACTTCCTAAACTTGAACCCCCCTTAAAAACTTTGAAGACCCCAAACAATTTGCCTAGAGACAGGGTAGGAGCACTTTCGACGCTGCAGCTGTCTTACACAACAACATCGTTTCATCATTAGATAAAGGTGCCAAATACGTCCGCTGCACGTTTCTCGATTTCACTTCTGCTTTCGATTCTGTATCTAGATGTCTCCTGCTAAATAAGCTCTCTTTGACAATAACTGAGTCCTGGGTCACTAACTGGCTCCATTCCTACTTCTCCAACAGAAAGCAGTACACCGTATACAAAGGTGAATCATCCTCTGCTGTACTCACTGAAGCCTGAGTCCCCCAAAGTACCGTACTCTCCCCACTTCTCTTTTCTTTCTTTCTACATGACTTACCATCTTCAAATGGCATTAATTTTGTCAAATATACTGACGACCTGACTGGATCTATGCCTGTCAAATGTCGAAGCGACTGTTCTAAACTTAATGGCTTTCTGTCAGAAATCAGCCAGTGGTCCAAGGAAAATGGTCTTACCCTAAACCCCTCCAAATACCAAACAGTCAATTTTGCCTTTAGGCATAAATCCGACCTAAACAAACTGTTTGGCTCTCACGAGGTATGCAACATATATGGCACTGAAATAGAAACCAAGTCGGAAATTAAATATCTTGGCGTCATTATATCTGCTGATCTCTGCTGGTTGTCTCATATCTTAGCGATTTCTAAGAAAATATTCCGTCTCACCTTCTGCATCAAGAAGTTAAAACATTCTGGCATAACCCAACCCTTACTCCTACCTTTCGTTAATTCTCGCATCCTGCCTATTATTCTCTATTGTTCCCCCTTAGTTTTTCCCGGGCTAATGAAAAAAGACTATAACATATTCCGCAGGTTGTTAAAGGTTGTCAGCAGGGTAAGCAACGTGCCACTTAACCAGCTTGTTAATACTCTGGTTGACAGGCACATGGATTCATGTGAAAAATGGGCCAAATCCATTTTATCTGACTCACACCACCCTCTTCACTCACAACTCCCCCCTTGCATCTCATCAGGCAGAACCAGAAGCCCATATAGAAAACTATATGCTCGTAGTAGCAAGTACAAAAACTCAACCATACCCTACTTAGCTCGTGTTCTGTGCGATAAAGAAAGCTTTAGGCGTGACACCTATAATTCATTAAATAGTCAGTAGTACAACCGAACCTCGTCCTTCCAGCTCATATCATTTATAGGTACAAAATTTTCTTTCTTTATTTTCCTTCTCTCTCTCTCTTTTCCGTTATGTCCTGCTTTGTTTCTTTCTCTCGCTTACGCCAGTAAATATGACAGCTCCTACTCTTCTAACACCTTCAAACACTGTTCAGCTTTACCTTTGCTACCAATATGCCAATGTGTTGTTGTCATAATGAACTGAGATTTTCTTAATCTATGTAGAATTCTATTTATTGTTAATGTACTAACTGGATGCAATATTGTAGTAAAAATGCTGAGAATTCCATTCTGTATCACAAGTACTGTTTTGGAATAAAGCGAATTATTATTATCATTAGCATTCATGAAGAATTTAAATCAGTTCATTAAATGCTATAACTTGCACTGAAGATGTTGTCTAGCAGGGGGACGACGAAAGCTCCGCAATTAAATCAACCATCATAGTGAACACAACTAATTGCAATACAATTATTTCCATAAGCAGATATTCTTTATAAAAAAACAATATTGTTTTTCATTCATTGGGAAATACAAAAACCTTTATTATAATAGATATTCTTTATGTCTAAACAATTACATATTTTTCAGTAAAGTAATATTAATTACCAAGTGTTTGCGCATCAGTAGTTCAATGTTAGAACGCTTGTCAACCAACCAACCAACCGTGATCTAGGCGTGACTGTTGGCCGATACGTGCCTCCTTAGTCACTTAGTCAATTTCAACTACTGTAAAGAAAGAAGATTGAGCAAGAGGCTAGAGATTACACCACTATTGGAACTTCAAAGCCCGATGATCCAAGCCTTATGTTCCACTTGGAATGCAGGGGAATGAAAAAGAAATAAATGTGTGATTCTCACTTAGAAATTTTTTATACTACTTTTATCAGAAAATTGTAGAAAAGACAATATGGTACAGTGAGTTTGTTCAGTATTTCAGGATTGAGAAACATTCAGAATAGATCGACATGCAGCTGGATAGCATCTGTTGAAATTACTTGTCACCCAACTGTTTACGCCAGCCAACTCCCCTATTTATTCCCAGTAATTGTCTCATCTCTGCCTGATTTTATTTATATCAGGTCATGACAAATGGTGTAGGGAATTAGAAGTGAAAAGTATGATAAAAGGGTATGTATTTTTCATACATATTCTTTGTGGATAGACCCTTAAAGCTTTAAGTTCTCTTTAGTTAACTGCGTGTTCCATATTATTATTGTTGTTATAATTATTATTCCCTTCGGTTCTGAATGGAATATAAGGCTTCAGCGGTAAATCTTCACTGTCCTCCGTTCTTTTCAGACCTCTTTAGCTAGCCTTCACCTCTTTTTTGGACGATCTCCTACATGTCCCCCCTTGGACCCCTAACTCTCTGATTCCCATTCAGGTTCCATTTGAGAACTGGCCTGTCACCTAACAGTCTCCTCAGCAAGTGTCCCACCATCTTCATCTCTCTTCCCTTGCGACACTTTCTGAGCAATAGGTCATTGATTGGTTCGTTCCCAGAGTTTTCTGTTCCTAATCCCCTCTGACAGTAGGATCTTCGGTATCTAGAGAAGGCAGTGGTTGATAAAAATCTGCATCAGCTTGTTAAAAATTCTTTTCTTGATGCGATAATTTTCTGGGCCATATAGAAAGACTGGCTTAACATTGGTATTAAAAATTCCTGTACCACATATTCTCTTAAAGCTACCAAAACAGTGCATTATTTGACTGTAACATAAGTGAGTTACTGTGTACATTGTGTACCTCCCTATTTCCTGAAAATCTTGTAAAAAAGCTACCTCCATTGTTTTTAATTAGTGAAAAACTCAGAACTTTCTAAATTATTCATGCATATTTTCCTTCCCATATTATCTACCTACTGACGTTAATTCACCAAACATTGGAATCGTTAGTTAGAGAACTCATTAAAAAACATGTGTAGTGCATTAGTTGACGGATATTGTTCAGCTGTTACAGGAATGAAAAAGTGAAAAAAACCAGTCAGAAAATATTTCTTAAACAGAAAGTTAGAAAATACAACAGCTTTATGTGCAAAGCCGGGTTTTTTCTATTCCTTTGCATTCTCAGTGGAACACGAGGTTTCAAGCATTGAATATTTTTGATTGAACACTGGTCGGTAACTAATGTAATGTGTCTAGCTAGTTCTGTGTTAGATGCAGACTGGATTTTATCAGTCAAGCTTGAAATGCCGCCACTATGCCGCTAGGTGGCTCGCCATCACGGCGCATTGGTAATTATTGGCATTAGATGGTTGTAGGCAGTTGGCAGGAAGCCTTGGACCCAGATTTCATGCTAGTTGGCAAGGCGTTTCTGTAGCCTCGAAGATAGAATTCAGTCTGCACTAGAGACATTACACTAGGTATTGACTAGTGTCCAATCAAAAATATCAAAAACAGTCCAATAGGAGGTCAGTCGCGAGCCCGAAGCCAGCTCAGTGGTTCTGTCTTTGACTGCACCAATGGGTGACGCTGGTTTGAATCTCAGAAGGGACATGGGTTTTCTTACGTTGCAGATACGCCTTGCTGATGAGTGCCAACTAGCACGAAATCTAGGTCAGGCAAGGCTTCCTGCTGACTGCCTCCAGCCATCTAATACCAACGATTTCAAGCAATGAGCTTTGAGGATTCAGTAGCGCCGATGATGTTGTTTTCGACGGGTGGGGTTGATAGTTACATTCCTAATCTTCTGTCTTTTCTTGGCGTATTATGTGCTAGTAAATTAGACGGGTTTAGGAGATCTTCCTCCGCCGGGAATATATCACAGAACACCCAATTTATGTACATATGACCAGAATAAAACATTCTAACGATGTATTTTTAATTTTCAGTACGGAAACGAAGAAACATCAGTTGTTTCAAATCCAGACATTCAGGTTATCGTCAATCATCGAAAAATAGCTGCCTGGTTCGTCCTGTCCTGTTTGTTTAAATCTATTAAAGTATGACCTCTAAAAGTTATTGTTTACTCTGGGGAGTATCTCAAACATTTAACACTTGCTGACTCAAAAGTTTCTGCTAAACATCACAGAAAGCTTTTACCTCGATGACAGCTTATCCTATTGCATGAGGTAACCATTCCTGAGTGATGTACTTGGTTCACAAATGTTCTCTTGAAACTTTTACAATAACTATTCAACGAAATATCGTAAACTTCTTGTAGGAGACAATGAAGAGATACCACAATGGGCTGATTTCGCGCTTCAGGTCCGATAGAACTGTGTCACGCGATCATGGACGAAGAGGGAAAATATAATGCAATAAGCTCCACTCTAAATTCTGTACATTACATAAATATTCCTTCAGAATAAAGCTCTTCCTATTATCACTATTATTATTTCTTATATGTATGGTCTTTTGGTTTAGGCATCCCATTTGAATGAATACAGAAATCTAATCAAGAAGTTGTCGCCTTCAAAAGGTTGAATCACCTTTTCTTATACACTTCATGAGTCGATAGCTTATCCTGCCTAACAAATGTACAGACAATCCAAAGCTTTCAAAGCTGCAAAAGGTATGTAGATGACACCTTTATTATTTGTAATAGTGATCGTAGTTCGAATGATATATTAAATGTATTTAATGGTTGCCATCGGGCGATAAAATTCAAACTCAAAATGTAGCACGAGTCCAGTATTCATTTCTTCGATGTGAACTTGTCAAGGAGGACCGATGAAACTCTGAAGAAGTCGACTTATAGAAAGCTGTCATGGAATGGTCACCTGACAAATTTTTACAGCCCGGTACCCTTTGGTCGAAAACGACACCTAATCCGGTCGCTTGTCACTCACGTTCGGCGCATATGTATCCCTGATACTGTGGAGGATCAGTTAAATCTTTTGAGAAAAAAACCTGATAGAAAATAGATTTAGACCACGTTTTATAGACAAAAATAAACAGTCAAACCCTATGAAATGTGACTTATCATCCGCGCCCAAGAAAAAGCTGTACATAAGCTTGAAATTCAAAAGTGACTTAACTTCCAATATCATAGAAAAAGAAGGATATCACAGTCCCTGGAAATAACATCCCCTCTGCACCTTTGAGAATAGCCTTTTACCAGTCCACCATTACTGTTCAATAACCAGAAGGAAAACATCCCACTGATGACCGACTATATTTGGGTTTATCAATTCTCCTGCTCGTGTGGAGCTAGGTATATCGGTCGTTCGACTCGAGTTTTGTCCAAGAGGTTTCAAGAACACTATCCTGCAAGGTAATTACTAAGAGGTGGATGTGGAGCAATAAGCAGCGCAATCATCGAACATCTGGTCGATAATGATTAACCTAACTCTATAGCCTCCGCCTTTAAAGTCATCTACAAGGCAAAAAGTAATTTACTGAAATCACTACGTACCCGACTCATCTGTATTGCTAAAGTTTTGGCTATCGAAACAAAAATGCCAAATCTCTGTATTCAGGAGAAGTTAGTTCAACCCCTCCAACTTTCATGGTCTTAATACCTCTGTGCTAAAGTATGGTAATCCCTAATCATATTTTGGCCCTACCTATTTTTTTTCATTTTGTTTATTCAATTTGTATTCTCTTTCTAATTACGTCAATTGTTACTATTTCTATTCTCACTTTGAACTGTCCCCAGTATTACTTCACTCGTTCCACTTGTCATTCTAAATCAATTCTGTTTCGCAAAGTTAAATTCTATGTTATCAAATTTCACACAATAATACGTAACGTTTTTATTTTATTCGATTTGCCTACTAATCTTATAATTGGAAACCCCTTTCCAACATCCAAACACCTTATGCATTATTCTTTATTTTTTTATGCTTCACGTTCCCCAGTGGAACATAGGGCTTCAAGCTAGAGGCTTGAAGTTTCTGTAGCAGTGTTTATTTTACAGGATGGGGTTGCTAGCCTCATGCCCAACCTTTCCTCTTAACCAGCATTATTTCTGGCTTAGCGAGGTAAAGGAGTGCGTCGGCCGGGGATCGAACCCCGGACCATGTGCATGGTCAGCGAGCGTCCTAACCGCTATGCCACCGACGCACATGCATTATTCTATATATATGATATTAATTGTTTCGCCGCTTGACATTTAACTTTGATTATAATCACAAACACTTTAATTGCATTTCATACCATTATTATTACTTTACGCATCACACCTATGATTCAATTCCCTCACCGGATATAATTTCTCGAAAATCAAGTAAATATACAACTGTGCAGCTTGATAATAAATTCATTGTGGAAAAGTGTCTCTTCGCTGAATCACTTATTTTGATTTTCTATATATTCCAATGGGAATTTTCCATGAAATAGTGACTACCATGTGCCCATTCCTCAAATTTCGTTCAAAATATCACATATGAAATCAGTTCGAACATATGCAACATAAAATTTATATTCACTATGGTAGGCCGAGATAACATCGGTTTGTTTCTGAGTGTGTAAACTTTATTTCAACTGCTTTTAACGGCTATGGCTTTATTGATGCGCGTGATGCGTGATGATGGATTGTTTTTGAACGCATAAAGGTGGCTTACACTTTCCGATTACCAGCAAGGGCTTCAAGATACGCACTCCTCCAAACACGTTTTATAGATAGGTTTAAAAGATCTGTTAACGTCAGTGTTACGTCCTGTCTCTGTAATATGTTTCGCAACAGAGTAGCTAAGTCTCCTGTTCTCACTATTAATGGGTTCTAAAGATTCCATTTGTTTTTGGAGCCATTAAGGAATATGCTATGAAGCCCTTACTTGCAGAGATCAATGAATTCTGCCTATATATTTGTGTACACGTCATTCTTAGCGGCTAGTTGAACAGTGGGTCTTGGTTTTCTGACTAATTCGTATCTCCTGATGAACTCATCTGGATAACTGTTATCGACCAGAATTTGTATCAACTTTCTTTCTTCCTCATCAAGTGTGTCTTCAGTGCATATTCGTTGGATTCTACTGAAGAAGGACCTTGCTCACTAAGGGTCTTTTATACTGAACAGGGCAGGAACTGTGTAGTAATTAAGATACCGTCCTGTCCAGGTAGACTTTCTATAAAAAGATGATTTTATTGACCCACCCATTATCTTCCTCTTCCACAGATGTAAGTGATGTGCTATTCTGAACTTCATTCGTTCGATTTAAAATTGAGGTGGCAGAACAAGACTTATCACTGATGATTACATTATCATCTACATACCTTCTATAAATTGTCACATTTTCGATTAAATCCTCTTAACTCTTTATTAATTTCATATAAATTCCTATGGCAAGTCCGTGTGTTATCAGATTTTTTGAAATGTATTGCTCAATTACGTTACACGATTCAGGCAAATTACGTTTTCTTATTGCTTTGTCTAAATTCATAAAGGGAAATAATTGTTTTAAATAATTATTCATGCAAATTTTTTAAAGTTAAGTAATCACAAGCACATGAACATTGTGACAACAACAAAAAATCTGATCCTTACAAACCAACTCCTTAAAATTAATCTGATGCTCACTAATGACTTGCTACAGGACGGAGTTTCTCGGAGTTCTAGTGACAGTTCGTGACTAATGCTGTCCATCCAGTCAAGTGTGAGGACAGATTTCCCACCGATAAGATTGGTTGATGGTCGCGCTAAGCCATGAATTGTTGGAAATTAGAATTCATGGGCTGGTTTGTGAGGAATTGGGTCCCAGTGGATGAATAGTGTATGAGCTTGTCTTGTAACCGGAATGTCATGGTTTCTAACACTGGTGGTGCGTACTGCCGATGATTCCTAAGAGACTAGGATGAAACAGCTTTCCAGTACGCCCTGGTTTTCAATGCTTCTCTGACTGATATCAATCCGTGGTCAAACTCATATAAACAAATCTAATCCTTACAAACCAACCCTTGAAAATGTGTATCAAGTTGAAGAAATATGCGATGTATAAGTGGTGAGCGGCAATCTGTCAAGGTCACTATTAAGTGATAAATATTCATCAAAGTAAATATTAACAAATAAATTAGTTATACTGGATAGTATTATTAGAAGACGGAGATTATCTGAAAAATGCGGTGTGATGTATTTTGCGAAATACATTTCCAACAATCTGATCCCTCACATATTAATATGGAAGAAATAAAAGGCAGTTAAAGTGTAACGACAGAAGACAACGCACAGGCAACGAATAGTTTATTCGTAAAATCAACAGATATTTATAGACTTTTATGCACATTATTGTCAGAGGAGAAACCACACCTTCTCATTGGTTGTTTTCTTGCTCAAGGTTATTCTGTACTTCTTGTAACCGTTTCTTAGAAGGTTAAGCTATATGTCTGCTAATCGTATCCGCCCACGCTAAGTCTGCTGTGATTGGTTGTTGTGTTCCTCAAGGTTAAGCTTTTTTCTTGTTTCTTCTGATGACCAAGACTTGGGACGTAAACACTGACGTCAGTCGCTCTCTACAATGTTGGATGACAGATAGCTCTCATCACAAAAGTACACAGCTACAAAAATAATTTAAGAATAATAAGCCCAACGTTTAGTTATCCAGTCAGATGGGGATTACCAGGGTAGGTTAAGAGTAATCATAAATTTTTTTGAGCCAACCCTGTGAAAATATGGATAACTAGGGGTTTTCACATCGATAATTAAAGTCAGAAGTTGCATATGAATCTGAGATTTTTTATAAAGCTTTCATGCAAAGTTGACGTTACCTTAGTTTCAATAAATTACGTAACTTTTAAAAGCAGACAAATAAAATAAATAATTCAAGTTCAAACCGATAGTTATCCACTAATCATTCACACACTTGAATATTTGCGAAAACCATTTGAACAGTTTCAAAATATGAGGACAGGCAGTATCCGTAATGCTGTCATGAACCAAAACCATCTATAGAATAATTTAAAATCAAGGAACATTGGACATCTGTTTCGTTCTTGTATGGAACTCTTTGGCAGTGCACACTGAAGATGCTAATAGCAATAGAACAAGGGAACTTCACGTTATCAGGATGTCCTGAAGTTGCAATGACTAATCATAGTCAGCGTGCTCCACTGTGTCAAGGAAAAGTGAATACTTATCGGTGTCATCAGTTGATAACAGTGCTATACCATGAAATGACGAAAAGAATTCGCAGGTCACTGAATCCTAGCCCAAGTCGCTAAGTGGTCAACAATGGTTTACTCCCTTGATGATTTGTAAGTGCATATCCATTAAGAGTTCCAAGCCGGGACAAAACAACCACTCATCTCTCCCTGGTTTTCAATGATTCTTTAGCCAATGTTAATTCATCACGTTCTCTAAGTACAAACTAATCGAAGTTATCGGATATCTGCAATGTAAAATGATTATGCTCGCACCTCCGTGATACATAGAAATCAAAAATAGGTAATTAGTTTTCAAATTACTGAACGTTCCCATTCTGACACATAGAAGACAAAAGATAGTCTTCCTCGTCCAGATCCACAGTTATGTATTCCTTCCTTCACGTTCGCAGTGGAACATAGGGCTTCAAGCTGGTGGCTTGAAGTTTCTGTGGCAGTGTTTATTTTACAGCATGGGCTTGCTAGCCTCATGCCCAACCTTTCCTCTTTACCAGCTTTTTAGTTCTGGCTTAGCGAGGTAAAGGAGTGCGTTGGCCGGAGATCGAACCCCGGACCATGTGCATGGTCGGCGAGCGTCCTAATCGCTATACCACCGACGCACAGCTATGTATACATAGAAAATATTCTGGAAAAACCGTTACTGTCCAATATCGATTTGTTAAGATCAGCAAATTGGATTATGATTCAGACTGTACATGTGAAATGAGAAGGCAGGAATACGTTCGCCTGAAAAGAAGACTATAGAATATCTGGATTTCTCAGATAATTTATATTTAATGTCACACAAACTCCAAGACTTGCAGGTGAAATCCAACAAACTGGATGAAGAGGCTGTCAGCGAAGACAAGACTTCACGTGAACACAGAGAAGACGGAGGTGATGAAGATAACCGACGAGCCGCAACAGCAAAGACAACCAGCACCAATCACCATCAACAGGAGAGATTTGACAGAGGTTACTCCCTTCACTTATTTAGGAAGCACAGTTCCACCCACAGGCAGACAGAACAGATAAAGATGTCAAAGTCAGACAGCCAGCCAGAATCGGGAAGGCAAGATGTGCCTTCATCAACCTGAAATCAGTTTGGAAATCTTCTGCACGTCACAGCAAAAAGAACATGACTGGGCTTTTCAACATATACGTGAAGTCATTTAGTTCTTCTATGCGCGTCAGAAGTGTGCACCGCGTGTCACGTAAGGGATTTCCAACAAGCGACCGCAAAATTTTGTCAACAGCTGACCAATTCACTAGCTCTATATTGAATACCAAATAATAGGCCAGTGGGCCAGAAAGAATTATCAACAAGAAACTCTTCAGTGGAATAAGTCAAAGAAGAGCCGATTGCTCAAAAAATATGTAGGAGAAAATGGAGATGGATTGATTAGGCATACATTGAGGAAAATGTCTAATAACATAGTGCTCAATGCAAGCCATCGCTCGAGTGGAACCTCAATGTGGAGCGACGAGTTTGTCCTCAGTGAGGGGGTGACATGGAGAAGATGAGACATTATGAGCAATCGTGAGCTCAGCCAGCTGAAGAGAATGGCAGTAAACAGAACAAAGTGGATATGTGTTGTTGAAGCCCTTTCTTCCACCTGGAACCTAAGGGAATAATTATAAGATGAGTGGGATTACAGTTCAAGATAGGTACCTAAGTTTTAATAAGCATAAAAAAATGTAATACTTAGTAGAATATCAGATAAACTTTAAGAAATTATCTGCAACAAATTAAGGATAGCTAGAACGTTGATGTCTAAGGTAAGGAAACTGCCTGTACCAACTTCTGGATATATCACCTAGGCTTCTTAATATGGACTCTGACGCCTGAAGGAATGTGTAAAAGAAGAACTCGTAAGGTAAAGTTAAAACTTGCTGAAATACGTTATACAACTTCGAGAGCCTTGTTAGAATCAATTTTGTATTCTGTATCCACAACTCATTGGTGTCGGATGCTGATGGTCACTCGGTAAGAACATTTGGACCTACATTCTTCTCAAAAGCGAACACCACTAACACACAATCTGGAGTTCGATACATCCAGCATAAGGACACGTAAACTACAATTACTTTTCTGTGAGACTGAATCGTGGCTTTACCGTCGTCCATATGCTTATAAAAACTAACAGAAATATCACGTCTTTGCTTTATTATTCATGCGACCAGTAGATAATTTTAGTCAAAATGTGTTTAACTATTAGTGCGATTAATATCCTGTTTATTTTAAAGAAAATTTAGGATAAACAGCTGTCTAAAATTTCACCTTTTGTTACCCTTTCATCATTTCAGTTAGAAAGACGACTATTACGTAATGTATTTCTGCACGATGAAAGGGAATACTGTGTTTTTTGCGGTAATCCCACATGATTAGACTTTCCCCTGAAAAGAAAATACAATATCGATCAAATTCTCCCCATCTATTAGATTTCGTGAAAGTATTTTTTAGCCTCAAGTAAACATTTGAGCCAAAAAGTGAAAGGGTAAGACATCTAGTTAAGAATGTCAAACATCACACTGAATGGCTCCACTAACAATTTAATGCAATAAAAGTTAATCGAATAAAGAGATGATTGATTCAAACATTCGGTTTTCGCTTCAATCATAAAGTTAACTAACGTGAATTCGATATAGTAGAGGCATTTCACTTATTTCAAACAACCCTGTATATTTAAACATGTTGTGATACATTAGTATGCCACAGTTGTGTTCTTATTTCGATTAATTATAATTAGCAGTGAAACTCAGGATGCAAATGTCCTTTTCTTTAAGTTTATTATCATTTGAAGATCCCTTTAATTTGTTCAGAGAAAAAGAATAATTCAAGTAAACAATTGTGCTTTCAACAGAAATCGGCCGAAAGAAAGAATAGACACCGAAGTCAAGTGACCTTGAATCAACCAATTATATTCTTCTAGGTAGAAAGTGGCATTTATTTTCTTTAAAAGTATGCTTAAAAGACAAATATGTAAATCACGGAATATACACATTTAATCATAGGGAATAATAAAAAGACGTTTGCATCGAAGAAAATTTCCTTTACGAGTAAGTCACCATCAACTAGGCTGCACATTCGTGTAAATTTATAATAAATGGGTGGGAAACAAAAAGACAGGGATATCCTGGACCAACGTGAAGAACCTAGAAGACATGGATTTTGCGGATGATTTACGTTTAAAGTCACACACAAAATCGAAGACTAACAAGCGAAAACCGACAAACTGGTCGAAGAAGCAGCAAAGACAGGACTCCAGGTGAACAAAAACAAGACGGAGGTTATGAAAATAACCAACCAACAACAACAACAGCAGCAGCAACATCCAGCGCAAACCACCATCAACGGAAGGATTTTAAAGGGGTTAATTCATTCACTTATCTAGGGAGCATTGTCTCAACTACTGGAGGAACGGACGAGGATGTCAAATCGAGAATCGGGAAGGCGAGAAACACATTGATCAACCTGAAACCAATCTGGAAATCTTCGTCACTCAGCATCAACAACAAAATTCGGATTTTCAGTACAAACGTCAAGTCAGTCAGTTCTTCTGTACGGATCAGAAACTTGGCGGATCACAAAGAATATTTCCAACAGCCTGTTGCACACCTTTATCAACAGCTGTCTTCGCTCTATGCTGAAAATCAGATGGCCGGAAAGAATTACAAACAAGAAACTATGGGAAGAAACAAAACAAGAGCCAATCGTTCAACAAATATGCAGGAGAAAGTGGAGATGGATTGGACACTCGCTGAGGAGGCCCCTGGGTGACATCGCGCGTCAGGCCAGTGCTCGAGTGGAACCCAAAAGGGAAGCGGCGAGTGGGACGTCCAAGAGTGACATGGAGGAGATCGTGTGAAGAAGAGTTGAAACAGTATGGACTAACATGGATGCAGGTGAAAAGTATAGCAGAAAACAGAAGCAAGTGGAGGCGTGTAGTTGAAGCCCTATGTTCCACTAGGAACCGAAGGGAACAATAATAATAATATAATAAATGGGTGGGAAAGTTCCAGAATTATTTCTGGTCAAGGGTCAAATTATTAAAATTACAATTAGGAATTAAAATGTCATAGTAAACGGGGGGACGGATGAAACTCAAACAAAGTAGTATCATAATTACTGAGAAGACTGATATATTGTGCAGTTGTGGCTTGAAAATGTAGAAATAACCAAATAAACAGGGGGCTTGGATAAAAAAATCTAGTGGGATCATAACTAATGTGACGAATAACTATTTATGCAGTTAGCGACTAAATATGTAAAAATAATAAAATGACAAAATAGACTGGAAGTTTGGATATGAAAATATTGCAGTGTAAATAGGGATTAAGAGAAACTTTAAAATAACATGAATAAACAGGAAGTTTGGATAAGAAAGGCAATGGGATGGTCATTACTAAAAGAATTACTTGTTTATGTTGTCCATGGCAGGGACTTGGGTTGGACGTATTTCTTTTGGATACATAGCGTGGGTTTGAGTTTTTGGATGACTAGTATCTCGGCTATGCCCAGATGTCTTAATTACATACATATATATAATAAAAATGAATTATACAGGCTATATATCCCTAAGATAACGTAAAAGCTGATCCCAGTTTCTCATAGGAGTCTCTGTGTTGACATATTCAACCAATGTCGATACAAAAATTTATCTAAGTGGCTGTATATCATGTCATATTATATCGAGAACCATTTACTATTATGTGATAGGTGTTTTAAGATGAACCCAGAATCCTTCAACAGAATTTGTTCCGCTTAAAGCACCCACTAATTCAGAAGTATGATTGACTTTATGATGAATATAGTCGAATGATGAAAGTTGAGAATATTCTTTCCACTTGAGTGTATGAATGGTAGTTTCTAGGATGACTATTCGTTGTACTGTAACAACAGAAGGCAAGACATGGAAGCCAAGGTATACATTCAAGTGATCAAACAGCTATGATTAAATAAACAGTTTTGTGTTCTTTAACCGATCTCTGAGCGTGTGATTTTACTTTCCATCTAATGAGTTGAAATAGAACGCTCAAACAGATATATTGTATTCTGTGAGTGAGCTTTTATATTTCTCCACGAGTTTATAAGTCATCTCTCCTAGCGACGTGACTGGTTGTTTTTGCGTGTTTTGACACCCATTAGGCCACTTGTCCTGCTACTGATTGTTTTCTTGACCTGAAGCTTGATACTTTGAGTGTGAGATTTCCCTTTTATCGATTGATCAATTTTTTTTACGCCAATCGACGACTCACTGGAATAACAGGTTTCTAAAAATTCTCTAGTATTCTTGCTGTTCCCTCTGTCGTCTAATATTTGAACGTAGGTTGTCCCAGTTGAATTAACGTCCGTGGTTGTCTATATGCAGCGATATCAGGGGGTGGATGTCATGTATTTTGACGGCTAGTTTATGTTTATGGATACGAAGACGAAGAGGATGCTATTTTATACAGGCGAGGAATAAAACTGTGAAAAGGTGTATACTGATCGGTCGAAGTATATTTCTTATGCAAACTGCTTTTTATACTATAATCTTGTTTTCGATTTAGCACTAGTAACTAGTGTGATGCGTCTAGTCCTCTCTTTGGTGCAGACTCAATTCTATCAGTCAGGTTGTAATTTGGCCACCATTCTAGGTAGCTCACGGTGTACATTGTTTGTGATGATATTGGATGGTTGGAGACAATCGGAAGGAAGCCTTGTCTGACCTAGGTTTCGTGCCAGTTGCCACTCACTAGTCAACGAGACGTATCTGCAATCTCAAGGAACTCATGTCCCTTCTGTGATTCGAATCCGCGCCACCCAGTGCTGCAGTCTGAGAAGTTACCACTGCGATGGCAATCTAACTAGATTGGTGGCCACATTGCAATCTTGACTGCTCGAATTCAGTCTTGAATAATCTAGTAAGTTGATATTTTAGAATGTCTGCTGCGATCTCCTCTTTGTTACTTAACTGGAAACACAAAGTTTCCTTCTCTCTACAATATCCGTCATTAACCTTTTCTTAGGTGTAAACATGTACTGCTTTTTCTGGTAGGGTAGGTTCCAGTTATTTTTCCGGCGTATCCCATTTATTGGTTTATTTCTCCATAATATTCATGCTGTTTCACACAGCATTGACTGCACTCATCCTTGGAACCGGTACGTTGTTGAATATATATATATATATACATACACACCACTGAGTTATTTTATCCCACTTTATCTCATGTTTCTATTATCAATAGTATTACTCCCTTCGGTTCCAAGGGAAACATACGGCTTCAACAATATATCCCTCCTTTCTTCCATTTTCTATCATCCTTTTCAGCTGGCTAACTCCACGATTGCCTATAATCTTCCATCTCCTCCTCGCCACACGATTTCCTGTATGTCACCCTAAGATGACACACTCATCGCTTCCTATTTGGATTCTACTCGAGGGCCCGGCACGCGATTTCATTCAACTGTCTCCTCGATTTGTGCCTGACCCACCTTCATTTTCTCCTCCATATTTATTACTGGGTGATTGGCTCTTCATTGGTTTGTTCCTAGCCATAGTTTCTTGTTACTAATTCTTTCTGGCTATTCGATCTTCAGTATAGAGCCAGCCAGTGAAGGAGACAGCTGTTGATGGAAGTCTGCAAACTGTTGAAAATCCTTTTCGTAACACGCAGTGCTAGTTTCTGACCCGTATAGCAGGACTGACTTCACACTGGTGTCAAAAATCCGATTCTTGTTCTTTATGCTGCCTGAGTCCAGTGCAGAGGATTTTCAAACTAGTTTCTGTTTAATGAAGGCATATCTCGCCTTTCTGATTTTCGCTTGCTAAGACATCTTCATCTCTTCCGCTTGTAGTTGAAAATATGTTTCCTGGTGAGATAACTGAAGGAGGCGACCGGCGTCAAATCTCTCCCGTTTATGGTGACTGGTGCCGGTTGTTACCGTTGTTGCGGTTCATTGGTTATCTTCATCACCTCCAGCCTTCTTTCTGTTTACCTGGAGTCCTGTCTTCGCTGCCTGACTCTTCAACTAGTTTGTTTGTTTTCGCCTGTAAGTCTCCGAGTTTGTGTGATACTAGAAATATATCATCTACAAAATCCAGATCTTCTAGAGTCTTCTTATCTGTGGTCCAGAGTATTCTTGTTTTCTCATTCCCTGTGAACAGTTTGAAGCAGAATTCAGTCCGCCACAATTTAGAATATCATCGGTGACAGCAGCATTGTCTTTCTCCTGTACCTCTCTGAATTTTCCATCGTAGATCACCTGACATGTGGTATTCCCTTGCTCCTACTGACCATACATATTCTAAATGTGCCACATAGTACAATTTCTGATATAATTCTGATTGCCCTTTACTGGCTTAAGCATCCTGAAATTCATGGATATATAACTGTAGATCCTGAACAAGAATTGTATTGGAAGTACAGTTGTTCTGTTTAATTATTCTCACTTTAATTTAGTTGGCTGGATTTACCTTCATTTCCAAGTGAGTATCAATTTTCCCACTGAGTTTCGAACTCTGTTATTCAACAGTCAAAATTCATCTGAAAACATCATCATGTGCTTCTGCAATACATGTCATTATATATTACTAGTATGCCAATTCACTTTCAGCAGAAATGATTTAGAAGGTCAGTGTGTAGGGAGGATAACGATCCTGAACTAATCATGGTGACACAGTCAGATAAGATAAGTGCAGTGGATCGATAGACAGTCTCCCAACACACACACACACATGCGAATGAGGCATGATTTTACGAATACCTATTGCTATTAGCATATACAAGCGTGCGTAACTGTCTTAACATCAATTCTATGACTCATATGAACATAATTTTGGATGTTCAAAGCTGGTAGTCTGATGCCTACGCTTAACTTATAAACCAACACAATTTATTAAATTTTTCTGTTTTCTGTCTTGTCCCAAATGCCGTTTCCGCACTCAGCACAAACAATGAGATTCGGAATTTTCAGCACAAGCGTGAAGTCAGTCAGTTCTTCAATACGGGACAGAAGCTTGCACTGTGTGTCATGAAAAGCATTTCCAGCAGCCAGCTGTAGACTTTTATCAACAGATGCTCCATTCCCTTCCTACATACTGAAGATCTAGTGGGTAAACGACTAGAAAGAATTAGCAACAAGAAACTCTAGCGATTAACAAACCGATCAATATCTAATTGCTCAACAAATATTCAGTCGAAAATAGAGAAGGATTGGTTAGGCAAACGTTAGGAAGGCCGTCAAATGATATCGTGCTCAATGAGGACTACTGCTACTTCCGTCGTCTTCTAATTCAAAGGCATTTCCAATGATGATAACTTAAACTAAAACTGTTACGCTTATATTTCGGACGTGTTGATTTTTATAACACATCCTGTATTACCACTCAAAAATTGTAGTATGCTTTTTACATTTTCCAATAGTTTTTGTTTTTTCGATTCGTCTACAGTTGATGAGCTGGTATCACTGAGTCTTCTACTATCCTCATATATCGTATTTAATGTACAAGAACTCTGTAGCCAGTTAAATAAATGTTTTTCTAATCTTTCTTGATAGAAGCTGTGAAAATCTGTCCTACCCATGTGCACATCCTCTCATTTCATTTTTTCTTATCTGACCATCGTCTCCCTGTCTGAAAAGTGGGTGTCAGATGATGTGATTACATATAATGTGAAATGTATGCACTACATATTCTACATTTTTGTGCATTTCAGACATTAGAATCATTTCATCAACATATGTACAAGCAGACTAGATTTTTTTCAATACATGACATATATATACATCAGTAATTAACAGTCCTAATGGACATTCCATGTCAAACATCCATCCCACCTTGAGAAGTGGAAGGAACACTATAAATTTATCGAAGTAAGAATAAGAATAACCACAAGAAGCCAGGTTGGTAAGAGTTTCAGCTGATTTCCTAATTGTGGTGAATTGGATCATTCAGCAGACTGTCGAGAACGAGATGACGAGAATATGTTGAACTAATAAGAAGATTCTTGAAGATCAGCATCTCGTGGCTGATGTATGTCTGATACCATATAAACAGGCTGACAGAAAAAGAAGAAAAGAAGTCAGGTCTCCCAACAGACATGGTGAAACCATAGGTGATAAAGATTTCCGGTCACTGACAACTACAAACATCAAACAGGATTAACGAAAGAAATGTGAAGAAAGCCACTTCTTTCAAAATTTAGGCGAGGTTGTTTCATCCACAGGCGCTGAAACGGATGAAAATGTTATAACCAGAATCGGAAGGGCAAAACAAACCTTTCATCACTCTGGAATCACTTTAATAATCTGCTGCACTCAGCATAAAGAATAAGACTCGAATTTTCAACTCTGGTGTTAAATCACTTCTTCAATATAGGTCAGGAACTTGAAGCATGAGTCACAAAAAGAATTTCTGGAAGACTTCAGGATTTCATCGACAGACACCTGTCCTCTCCAGTAAAGATTATGTGACCAGCCAGAAAGAATTAGCAACAAAAACCTGAATAAAGAAACTGGATAAGTACTCTGCTGCATTTATAAATTCACGTGCACCTGCTGCAGCAAGGACACTGGAAGGACAGAAAGAAGGGCTTCTATCCGGTTTTCAGAGTATATTCCCAAAAGCTCATGCTTAAAAGGAAGCACATATTTACAAAGTGCAATTACCAGACACCTTGTCGGATCATTTTGTAGAGATTTCCACATCCTTCAAAATATTAAACATACAAAGGACAGCGAATCTACTCAGATTTGCTGAAGCAGTTGCAATCAAATGTCTCAGAGCAAGCTTATGCACACAGAAAGAGAGTTCAGTCTATCTGTCACTCCCAGGATAACCGTATTACTTTCATTACACTGATTAGTCATACACATTAGGGAGCACAGCTCACCAAGCAAGTTTTCAATTTGATGAACTCTAACCGTCTTGAGTTGGCATGTTGACCTACAAGCTAACACTGTTTATTATATTTTTCTGTTTTCTGCCTTCTCTCAACCCCTATTTGTTTTTCATAGTTTGATAGCATAAAAATTGATGGTGACTTAAACCAAAAATTGTAATACTTATATTCCGGATGCGTTCATCTTATAATGCTTATATCTATTAACTTTGAAACATTGAAGTATGAAATGTTATTATTTACAATCATTGTAATTTCAAGTAGTTTGTGGCTGATGATAACCTGTGAAATAGAATGATAATATCATTTTATAATGCAAATCTGATGTTTATTTCTCTATTGAAAAACCCTTTGCTTGAAAAATGACCTGAAAAGAATTGAGATGGATTGGACCCATGCTGAGGAGACAGTCGAATGACACCGTGTGACAAGTGCGTCGGTGGCACAGTGGTTAGGACTCTCGCCGACCATGCACATGGTCCGGGGTTCAATCACCTGCCGACGCACACCCGATATCTATGGTCGGCCTGCAAAATTTGGGCTACCGATATCCATGCTGAAAATTCCATACTTGTACTGAAAATACGGTGTGGCATCAAGCTGTAATCAAAATAAAAATTAAAAAATAATAGCCACCACGCGAGTGAAATCTGAATAAGGAAAAACTTGTTCATTCAAGTATGGCATATAGGAGTTCATGCGAAGAGGTAACAAAAGACTATGTTCAGCCATGAAGTCAACTGGAGAGAGTAGGAAAAAAAATGAAGATGTGCCATTGTAGCTGCAGGTTCCACTCGGCGAGTAAGTTTTTAATTACGTTTCTTTTTTAAAAATTGTCAAAAGAATAGACGCGGAACAAAGAGTACTCTTTTCGATAACTTCATCATCAAGCTCAACAGTTATTTATATATTAAAGTGAATGAATGAATTAGTCTGATGAACAACATTAATGTTGTTTAAATAACATCGAATCAATAATATTGATAGATTACAGCTAAATAGCATCAACATAACAATAAACTGAATGTCAGAAAAATTAGGATAGATAGTATTACAAATTCATGAATTTATAGTGTCTACTGAATGCCAGCCAGGGCAATAGTAGGGTCTAGACTTGCTTCTTTTGAACACAGAGCACTGATTTTTTGAAGCGAATCGCAATAGCCTCTGCTGTTTGGAGCATGCTGTGCTTCGACTATTTTGGAAGTTTGTTAGGCACCCGGTATATTATAGAAAAGGATTCTTCTACGCTGTCTTTGTGACCGGTTCGCACTATATGGTCCAATATCGAACTGTTAATCGTTTTCACTACACCTTTACTGAGCCATAGTGGGATATGTTCTCGAGCACGAAAAATCAACTTCCTAGAGCAACGGCCAATATAACTCACTCCACAGTTGAATTGGCAGATGCAATTAGAAGTGGCTAGTCTAGGTACTTCATCTTTCAGTCGAGGTAGCACCATCGGTCGTGTAAAGAATAATACGCGTAGTTCGCCAGCATTAAAAGTTTTCTGAACTGATTTTATTAATTTCCTCGTAATTATCTCACTTGGTATATCGCCCTTGAATTGTAGTCGTATGTAAAGTGCCTTCTTGTTTACGGATGGTGAGTAGTCCTTTTCCGCTTTCTTTGTCACATATTTCTTGATAAATTTTTCGGGATAGCTATTTTTGATCAAAGTATCATATACACAATGCTTAATTCATCTTCCGTTACTTCTTATGAGCATATAGCTCTAACTCTGTGGCTGAGGGTCTTCACTAAATTTCTTTTGTAATTGATGGGAACGAAGCTGTGAAAATGTGTGTATTGTCCTGTCCAAGTACTTTTACTATGCAAATTTCTTTTTATGCTACCATCTGGTTTTATTGTAAGGAGGACATCCAGGAAGGCAATTTTGTCTTGGGATCCCCCTTCACATGTGAATTTCATAGCCGAATGTACTTCACTGAATTCAGTAATTATTGTTCTCCTATCCGAATCATTATCACAAAGAATGAAGGTTTCATTCACATACTGGAAATAAAATGAGAACTTATTGATAAGGTTGTTCAAAGGTCCATTTTCTAGCTTACTTAGAGAGAAATCAGCCAAAATGGGACTCAGTGGGGAGAACATCGCCACTCCGTCCACTTGCCTGTAAAGCGTGCTTTCAAATTTGAAATTTACACTCATAGTTCACCTTAATAACAGTTATTTTAGGATTTGAGTACGAATACCAATATTTGCGAATGGTCGTTCACTTGTTCACATATGTATTTAACTGTTGCTACTAGAGGTACATTTGTGAATAAAGATGTTATGTCCTAGAGATATAATGGTTTTGTCCTTGATTTAATATCTTCTATTTTGTCTGCGGATTCAAATACATCTCAGACGCTATATTTCACAATCTTCTCATGCAAAGGCTTGAGAATTTTTACTAACCATCTAGCTAGAGCATGGTAAGGCGAATTTGCAAATCAAGTATTAGTCTTAACGGTAACCCCAGTTTATGCACTTTAGGTGGACCATACAATCTTGGCGCATACGTGCCCGCTGGTCTGATTTCTTCATATAAACGTTCAGAAAATATCTCCTCCTCCCTTAGTTTCTTCAAACGTCTGCTTAATTCATTTTCTATTTTGAAATCTCTCTTCTCCTTAAATTTTTAGGACTTCTATGTATCTTTCAATATATCATTCATCTTTTTAATATAGTCACTTCTATCAAGGAGGACTACGTTTGATCCTTTATCAAGCTTTGAGACTATCAGTCTCCGATCATTTATCAGTTTTTTTTAGTTCTTCTCTGTGCTTCTTTGTCAAGAAAGTTTACTGTCGCATTTGAGGTTTTGTACTGACAAAAACAATCCACCTGACTGGATTCGAAGCATTCTAGTTCGAAGGTAGATGATGGAACTAGATCCCTTGTTTGACTAATCATTTCATCATTGCAAATAACTAAGCAAAGTCCACACAAAAATGGACGTTAGCTTATTTAAAATGGAAGTAACCATTAAATCCCACAAAGCATATTCAACCTCAATCAAAAGTTGAAATTGTTTGATGGAAGAAACTGTATAATCACTTTGAAGATACATTCAACATTGTAGAAACGACCTTAGGCGTGATATATAAATACATATAGACAGAGTAGGCGGCTGAGCGGTAGAATTTTCGTCAGGAATGCACATGGCCCAGTTTCTGTTCTCGACCGACGCACACTACTAAACCTCGTTAAACCCAAAAACGTATAATAAGACAGGAGGAACAAAAGGTAAGTATGTGAGGCCATAAAACTCACTCCGTAAAATCAACTCAACTGCTAATGAACTTCCGAAATCTCACGTCACATTCGAAATAGAAGGAATTTAGAAAAATGAAAAGGAATGAAAATCAATAATATTGTAATGTGGAAATGATTAGAGAACAGATTTTTCTAATTCTATGCTGGTCACATTTTTTCATGTTGACAGGAAACACTTGAAAGTAATAAATCAAAAGTATTCCCTGGACAAGGAAGGAAGCCAAGCTGGCATTTCACATTCTGACGTAATACGTGATTCGACTAAATGTGAAATGTAAAGCAATGTGAGATATACCAGTAAATCCTTTGTAGTGACGCATACAGAAAATATTCGCTTTGCGATTGCGTCACTCCATCTCCGACTAGACATTTCATATGGTAGAATTATTGTCTGTAGACAAAGAAACAGCCAGAATCAACTATAATTAGTGACATTTTATATAAGAGAAAGTTTCGCTGACAGTGGAGAACAATGAGGAATTATGAAAAAAATTGATAAATTTAGAGAGTAGCGTTTCAGGAGTACGAACGCACCATTGACCTTGAATGCATACTTTACGTTCAATAATTGAGCCTACAATTATTATTACAGATCTACTATAAATGCCGTGCACGAACCGAGGTGAAAATTTCATCACGATCTCGTTTTGAAGTACTTTTGTGTTAGTGGATTTATTGGAGGATTTCATCATGAGCTAACATCAGTAAGAGAACCATTGGAAAATCCAACAGGGAGTACACTGCAGCCAGCTGTTTCGTCAGTCCAGTTTGGGAATCTTCATAAGTACGTATCCACTGCCAAGATGTGAAACCAGGACATTCTGGTTACAAGACGAGCCAGCTCGTGGACCATTTGGCCATTGGGTCCCCTGACTCCTGTCAATTCGCGACATAGCGCTGACACTTCAAAATGTAATTTGAAAATTCCCATTCAGTCATAGAAAAGAAAAGGCGTTCAGCAAAGAGTTACTCTTTTCGGCGATATCATTCTCAAGCTGTACAAACCGCAAATTTATAGTAATTTTTCTTGGCAACAAAAGGAATATTTCCAAAGATGCAAGTGGTAATTTTTGACAACAAATTACGTAATTTAGAAGGCGTTAATCGGTTAGAAACTAAAATAAAGTTACAAAAGTAGGTTGGGTGACGTAATCTAATTGCTAGGGTTCAATGAAAAAAAAATGAATGAGAGTCAAGTTAATAATCTGAGTAGAATTCACTTGAAAATGGGTGAGAGTTAAGTTGATAAGCTGAGTAGAATTCACTTAAAAAAAAAAAACGAAAATGGAGTTAGCAACAGTCGTCATGAGGGTAGAGATTTAATAGAGGGTGGGGGTAGAAAATAATGCAATTAAGAAACAGACAAACAAAGAAGAAAGAGGTAAGACAAAATTACGTATTTGATGTTGAGATAGATCAGGGCCATTGTAGATTTAGTGACTGAATAAACTTCTTTTGTATGCAGAGTTCAGGATTCAATATGTGAATTGCCATTGCTTCTGCAGTTTGAAGAAGTTTAATTCGTACTCTTTTGGCAAGGTTCCCACGTATTGTGTAGATAACTGAGAAGTTGCTTTGTGGGTTTGCTTGGTGTCCGGATTCGATTAAGTGTTCTAGGATAGAGCTGTGGCGGGGGGATCTTCTTTCTCCTTTGTAAAACCATGAAGGTAAGTGTTCGCTGATTCGTTTGGATAGCAAACGCTGGGTACGGCCGACATACCTAGCTCCACATGAGCAGGTGAATTGGTAGATGCACATTGATGAGGCCCCCAGTGGAAGCTTGTCCTTCACGTTCGTGCGAATCATTGGTTTCGTAGAGAAAGTTAGTCTGAGTTCAGCTGCGAAGAAGGTTTTCTTCAGTGAGCGGCACAGGCGATTTCTCAGTATTTCTGCTGAAGAATCTCCGTTGAATTGTAGATTCAAATAGAGAAGTTTCTTGGGAGCAGTAAGCATGGACGGCTTTTGTGTTTTGGGCTTCATGGCTTTTGTGATGAAACGTTCCGGGTAACCGTTTTCAAGGAGGATTCTTTTCAGGGTCTTCAGCTCCTCTTCTATGGTTTCCGGACTGCAAATGTTGTGGATTCTGTGAGTCAGTGAGCGGATTAGATTTCTAACCGATTAACGCCTTCTAAATTACGTAATTTGTTGTCAAAAATTACCAATTGCATCTTTGGAAATATTCCTTCTGTTGCCAAGAAAAATTACTATAAATTTGCGGTTTGTACAGCTTGAGAATGATATCGCCGAAAAGAGTAACTCTTTGCTGAACGCCTTTTCTTTTCTATGACTTCAAAATGTCTTCTTCGCTGAGATTTTCCAGTGGTTCTGTAGTTGAGATCAGCTCGTGTTGAAGTCCTTCAACCAATCAAACAAAATTATCCACAAAACCAGTACCTGATAATGGATTTATTACTCATAAGTGTTACATCTATAGTTAGGGTTAGAATCAGAATGACAATTACGGTATGAACTACTGTTAAGGTTAGAATCAAGTTAGATTAAGGTTTAGGATCATTCGTAATTGTTGACTGAATTTTCCTGGTGAATGAACTGTATGCAGACATTGTTTAAAAGAGTTAAAACACACACTATAGCACTACTCCGGTGTTTGTTGAAAAGAACGGAGGAAAAATACCTACTAACCATCTTCATAAAGAAATGCATATCTTCACAATTCTACCAAAAAAGTTTAAAATAGAGTCACAACACCAACAAGAAACCAACATAAAAGACTAAAAGAAAATTAATTCTAACATATATAAGAAAAGGTATTTCTGAAATAACTAACAGCTAGAATATTAAAACCGTTTGAAATAGATATAGCACACATGGCAGACAGCCAACCAGCACAATCACTACATTGGATATTTTGTAAACCGAAAGACCCATCCAAAACATAGGGAAGATAAAATTAGGACCATTTACAAAATAAGTTGTATGAAATGCAACAAAATATTACATCAATCAAAGTTGACGTCCCCTTCGAATCCGAATCGAGGATATCCCCAAAATTCCATCAAAATGTGCTTTAACTCAATTCATAACACGTAGGAAAAGCCGACACGGAAGACCACAAGAAAATTCATCATACAACATACATAAAAAATATCTTTAAAATAACAGCGAGAATATTAAAACCGTTTCAAATGTATTTTTGATTAAACTCCAGTCAGTAACTAGTGTAATGTATCTAGCCTTATCTTCGGTGCAGAGTGAATTTTATCAGTCAAGTTTGCAATATGGCCACCACGAAGTTAGGTGGCTCGCCATCACAGTGATCATCCCCTTTGAATCCGAAACCTAGAACACAAATTAGCCGTTAAAAGACATGATATATTTTCTTTCATGTCGATGCATGTAGATAATTATGGACATCATTTTGATGATTGCAAAAATGTAAAAATTCTAAGTATAGGAAACACCGAAAATACTGTCAGAGAATTCCTAGAAGTATGGTACTCCAGTAAATTAGCAATTAACAAACACATAAATATAGACCAATTTTATCAACCAATAAATATTAAATCACATGACTGGAAAGCTCGAATTCCAAATCAATAAAAGTCATCAACAGAGACGTAAATCAACGCATCCAGTCAAGACAATGGTTGCCAGTAGTGAGATACACTAACATCATTCATGGAGAATTTAATTAAGTCCATTTTATACTGAAACCTGAGCGGAATCGATGTTGTCTAGATGAAGAACGACGAAAGCTTCACAATGAAATCAACCAGCAGCTCAGAGGACACAACTAATTCAATATTTAAAGATGAATGTCACTAAGTATCACCGGTGTTTTCGAGGAAATCTGTGACATATACTACCTTAGTATGCACAGATTCACTAATCTCAACATTATATACATCTGAGTGATAGAGATGAATATTTGTATGGTATTCACATCAACAAGAAGTGCTTTCTAGTCAGCGAAATCGAAGCGATTTGAAAATCGTTTCGCTTGTCGGGAGCTGAGCTTATCCGCTAAGTACCCTGTTTGGAGTCAGGTCAGACAGACAAAACAGTTCAAAAATACCCGATTTCTGGCTAAAAGCTTAGTCGAACTACTCATGTAATTATGAATTCGCAGTTTACACGGTCCCAGATCACAGTATGTGATCAGGTTGACACCAGAAGTGGTAATCAAGAAGGCAAGCTAAAATTCATCACACTATGTACCACTTACGAACTGAGATGAGTAGTTGAATACTACTCACATCTACAAGTAGCGCTTGCTAGTCAGGTGATATCAAGCAGATCACATACTCTAGTGACCTGGATAGTTTTGGCTACCAAACGCAACCGTAGTCAATTTTCACCTCCTCAAACTAAGTAAGTTGGTAACATCTCAACACTTTATCCGTTCGAATCCTGGTGGGTTCGTACTTCTGAAGAGTCCCAAACTAGGACAAAACAGCTGTCCAGTACTCCAAGGTTTTCCAGTGGTTCTTTAACTGATGTCATCTCATGATGAAATCCTCCATGCAGTCAAAGAAAATCCCTACAAAACCAATAATTGAAAATTAATCTGATGCCCACTAGTGACTGGCCCTATTCATGCAGTTAACCTGGGGTTCTAGTGGGAAGCCGTGACCAGTAGGGTACAGCAGGTTGGAGATGAGGCAGTAACCCATCGAAGAAGACATTTCAAAATGGTCTCACTATGTCGTGAATTGGCGGAAGTTAGAATTCAAGGACCATTGGATCGGGTCCCAGTGGCTCAATGGTCTACGTGCTCGCCTTGTAACCAGGAGGCCCTGGGTTCGAATCCCGGTGAGCGCGTACTGATAAAGAGTTCAAAACTAGGACGAAACAGCTGTCCAGTACTCCCAGGTTTTCCAATAGTTCTCTAACTGATGTCAGCTCATGATGAAATCCTCCATGCAACTTTATCAGTTCTTCTGAAGTGTGAACAAAATGATGCAGTTACACCATTTCCTGTCTCTCATTAATACGTCATACTATACGAGACCACCATTCACTCTGAATCACTTGACTGGGAAAGCCATGTGACAGCATATGAGTACAATTTAACTGTAATCTCCGATAAATCTATACATGGTCCTATAGACATGCTTCTGTATACACTAATTATTTATTTTTCAGAGTATGTTTTTAAATTCCCTGCAGATATGCTTCACTTTCAATGTCTTGCTAGTTCAGAGTGAGTGTTTTACACATCTTAAACCTCATATTTATAGCATAAAAAGTTGAAATAAACATTTCAGACTGATATTTGACAGATTATAACTTTAAAACACTTAGTTCCCATCATGAAATTAGCCAGTGCAATAAGTAGACGCAATTTGTCTGAATCGTGTACTGTTGTATTTGTGCAACACATTTCGAACAATCTGATCACACAAGGACTTGTCACAGGAATATATATGAAATAATTAAAGAGTGAAGAGGTGAGAAAATAGCCTACTTAGGTCAAGTTAAACGGATATATTGAAGGTCAAAATAACAATGAAGATCACGTAACCAAATAACAGAGGCAAGAGTATATCTACCCTGGTTAATATCAAAACAAAGTTTACCCAGGAAGATTTAGTGTGATGGTGAATTGTTTTTGAACGCATAAAGGTGGTTTAAACTTTCTAATTGCTAACTAGGGCTACCACAAACTTTAGGATACGCCCCAAACACGTCTTATAGGCAGGTTTAAAAGACGTGTAAATATCGAATTGTATGTTCTGTCTCTATAATGTGTTCCACAATAGATAGGCTAGGTAGCCTGTTCCCAACACCAGTGGGTTCTGAACATCCTATTTGCTTCTGGAGCCAATAAGGATTATGCTCTGAAGCCAGCAATTATTTGCAGAGATCAATGAGTCCTATGCATGTATATGTGTGTCTACACGTACATTAAAATTGGGAAACACATTGAGATGTGACATCATTTTTCGCATGCTCTAAAGTCTAAGATGGATATATTGGCTTCACATTCTCAATTATTATGATATGAGCTGCATAAAAAGTCTTTTTGACAGCAGCGTTCAATCTTTGTCTAGTTATCAAGCTGTTATGATACCTCGTATAAGGAAGCTCGATGTAAATGTCTTTCGTAGGGGTGAGTTGGAGAATGGGTCTCAGTGTTCTGACTACTTTATATCTCCTGATGAACTTGTCCGCAAAATTGTTATCAACCAGAGTTTTTGTCAACTTCTTCTTTCTCCCTCATCAAGTGTGTCTTCAGTGCGTATTCATTTGATTCTACTGAAGAGGCACCTCGCTCACTAAGATTCTTTTGAGCCGAAAGGGGTAGGAACTGTGTAGTAATTAAGATACCGTCCTGTCCAAGTAGGGTTTATATAAACAGATCTTTTTTTATTGACCCATCAAGCCGTCGACCAAACAATATGTCTAGGAAAGATAAACACTTAGTTTCCTCTTCTAAAGATGTAAGTGATGCGCTATTCTGAACTTCATTCGTTCTTATTTTGTTACTTTGACCTTCAATATATCCGTTTAACTTGACCTAAGTAGGCTATTTTCTCACCTCTTAACTCTTTATTAATTTCATATAAATACATTCCTATGACAAGCCCGTGTGTGATCAGATTGTTCGAAATGTGTTGCGTAAATACAACAATACACGATTCAGCCAAATTACGTCTTCTTATTGCTTTTTCAAGATAATGACATATGAAGAAATGCAGGATGCCATCTGTTAAATGTCGTCATAAAATAACCTTAGCTAGACAGATCACCGAAAACCAGTGAGAGAAGGACAGCTGCAGGACATCCATCCAGTATATTATGGAATTTTCGGAGATCTAAATATCAATCTTTAGCGCAATAATGGTTACGCGATGGATGTCCTGAAAGTGTGTACTGAGACGTCAGCGGCTATGCCATGTCTGCCATGTCAAATTGAAGCGGGTGACCACCAAAAGCACAGGTGAGGATAGCACTACATCACGATACGACAAAAGTTAGAATTCACGAGTTATGCAATCGTTACCCTGGTTGCCTAATGGTCCACAAGCTTGGTAGTGTAACCTAAAGGAGAGCAAAAACGTGTAAACAGTTCAGTGACAGAACATCTGGTCAACTCAGGACATTCAGCGCCTTTCGAAAAGTCCTTCAAAGTAATATACAAGATTCAACCAAACCTATCAAAGGGAGTGAAATCAAGACATTTGGGCATAGCTGAGGCGCTAGCTATCCAAAAACTCAAACCCACCCTTTGTATCCAAAAGAAATACATTCAACCCCTGTCCCTGCCATGGCCATCGTAAACAGGTAAATTTTTTTTTAATAATGACCATCCCATCGCCTTTCTTATCTAAACTTCCTGTTTATTCATGTTATTTTAAGTTTTCTTAATCCCTGTCTACACTACCATATTTTCATATCCACACCTCCTGTTTATTTTGTCATTTTATTATCTCTACATATTTAATCCCTGATTGCATAAACAATTATTCATCACACTAGTTTCTTATCCAAACATCCTGTATATTTTGTTATTTTTACATTTCTAACCCCAATTGCACAATGTCAATTTTCTTAGTTATTATGCTACTTTGTTTTAGTTTTACCCATCCCCCATGTTTATTATGGCATTCTAATTCCTAATTGTAATTTTTTATTGAAACAATTATTCATCACACTAGTTTCTTATCCAAACATCCTGTATATTTTGTTATTTTTTACATTTCTAACCCCAATTGCACAATGTCAATTATCTTAGTTTTAGTTTTACTCATCCCCCTGTTTATTATGGCATTCTAATTCCTAATTGTAATTTTTATTCAACCCCTAACCAGAAATTGTTCTGGAACTTTCCCATCCATTTGATATAAATACACGAATGTACAGCCTAGATGATGACTTCGTCGAAAAGAAAATTTTCTTCGCTGCAACTGTCTTTTTATTCCCTATGATCAAATGTGTATGTTCCAGGTTCCATTGCTGGCGGTGTGATATATGCTCACTGTTGGACAGTTTCAAACAAGGATGAAACTGCTATCCAGTAATTTATCTAATGCTGATTCTTAATGAAATCTAAAAGTTGAAATTTAATCACTCCAAGCCTATAAATCGCATAATCTAAGCATATGATGTGTCTGCATCTCACGTTAGTGATATTGTTATCATTTGGACTTGAAACATTTTCAAAATAACACTGAAAATCTGAATTTGAGATGAAGAAAATGTAGATATGCCTAAGATAGATTTAACTGATTCCTAGAGTTCCGAGTGGAACATAAAGGGGTTTCAACAGCACATCTTCACTCCCCTTGGTTCACTCCCTTCGCTTTCAAGTGCCTGACTCTATGATTTCACACAGTAGTTCTCATTTCTTTCATACATGAAATTCTTCACGTCATCTTCAAACCAACGTCAAACATTATCACCTACCGTTCGGGTAGTGATGTCAGAAAATGTTCTCCACAGGCTATGTTTAATAAATCTCAATTTCTTTCTGTGTATAGAGAAATAAAATTCATAATCAAGTGTTGGTTTCAGGAATTGATCGTGGAAAGACGTAGGATAGAGGATCATTTGAAAATCAGCAGGGAGTAGTGAACAGCTGTCTCGTCCTAGCTAGGGACTCTTCACAGTACTCAATCGCTGAGGTTTGAACTTGAGTTCGATTACTGCTTTCAAAACATCCTATTTTTGAGGCAGCATGAAAATCATAATAACAACTGTAAAACGTTGTTAATAACCTTTGCTTTTTTATTGCCCTTCAAAGGAATATACAAAATTATGCGGCTTCTGAGAATCTGTCTTTTGATTTGTAATCATCACAGTATTTTAAATGGTTCTTATTTTTCTACTACACGTTCTCGTTTGGAGACAGGTCTTATCAGAGTAATGAATGATATTAAATAATCTTCTTATACCGATAATGCAGATTTATGTACTAGCTCTCATCGTTTAAGTCCAGTGACGAGTTTAACTCAGCTACAGAACTATAGGATAACTAAGAGGTACTGAATGACCTTTCCATCTCATTTTGGGACTCTTTAACAATATGCACCCACCAGGGTTGAAACCCAGGCGCTTGCGATTAAAATGTGAGCTCATAGAGTATTCAGCTACTGGGATCCGATCCAATGGCCAGTCTGTGTATTCAAACTAAATCAATTCCTTTATGCAACATTAAATTCTATGCTATTAAATTTCACACAATATTACGTAACGTTTTTATTTTTTCGATTTGTCTACTAATCTTATAATTGCACACCTTTTTCAAGTTCTATCCATCCTATGAATTATTCTATATGTGACATTAATTTGCTTTGCCACTTGACATTTAACTACGATTATAATCACAAACATTTTAGTTTTAATTGCACTTCATATTATTATTATTTCATGCATTCACACCTATGTTTCAATTCCCTCACCGGATATAACTTCTTAAAAACCATATATATACGATTGTACAGCTTGATGATAAATTCGTTGAAAAGAGTCTCTTCGCTGAATCATTTGTTTTGATTTTCTATATGTTACAATGGGAATTTCCCATGATATTCAAACTATAACCCATTCAGGAATTTAGTGTGACCACTAGCGAATGATAGAGTTTTTCTTGGGTAATTACGCTACAAAATCAGCGTTCCTTATGTGCTCTAGCTCAAAAGTCAATTATTTTTCACACAACAGAAAATTACTTTAAACTTTCCAGAATGTAACCCTTATGAGTAATAAGTCCAATATCAAGTATTGGTTTTGTGGAAAATTTTGTCTGATTGGTTGGAGGATTTCATCAAGAGCTGACATTGGCTGGAGAACCGTTGGGTTGAGACCCATTGGCTGATGGATGGTCCACGAGCTCGCTAGTCTTGTAATCAGAAGGTTCTGGGTTCGAATCTTGCCGGTGGGTGCCTACTGATAAAGATTCCTAAACTAGGCAAACAAAACAGCTGGTTGTTCAGCCCTCTCTGTTGGATTTTCCAATGGTTCGCTTAGTGATGTCAGGTCCTGATGAAATCCTCCGATAAATCCATTATAACAAAAATACTCAATAACGAGATCAGAGTGAAATTTACACCTCTGTTCGTGCACAGCGTTTATAGTAGCTCTATAATAGCTCTGTAGTTGCTCTATATAATTGCAGTTCCAATTATCCAACGAATAGTATACGCTCAAATTCATTGGTGCGTTCGTACTCCTGAAACGCTACTCTCTAAATTTATCAATTTTTTTAAAATAGTTTCTCATTGTTCTTCGCTGTCAGCGAAACTTTCTTTTAATATAATAGTCGTAATAATAGTTGATTCCGGCTGTTTCTTTGTTTACAGTCAATAATTCCACCACATGAAATGTCTAGTCGGAAAAGGAGTGACGCAATTGCAAACCAAGCATTTTCTGTATGCGTCACTACAAAGGAGACATTGTTATATCTCACATTGCTTTACCCTTCACATTTAGTCGAATCTCGTATTACGTCAGAATGTGAAATGCCAGTTTGGCCCCTTTCCTTGTCCAGGGAATGGTTTTGATTTATTACTTTCATGTGTTTCCTGCCAACTTGAAAAAATGTGACAAGCATATATTTCGAAATGTCTGTTCTTTAATCATTTCTCCATTAGAATAGTATTGAGTTTTAGTCTTTTTCATTCCTTTTCATTCATTCCGTTTCGAATTTGACGTGAGATTTAGGAAAATTCACTAGTGGTGGGGTTGATTTTACACAGTATGATTACTAGCCCCAAATTCTTACCATTTGTTGCTACGGTCTTTTTACTCGTCGGTGAGTATGACAAGGTTTGAGAGTATCCCTCGATCAAGAACTGAAACTGGGTCATGTGCATTCCTGACGAGAATTCTACCGTTCATCCGTCTACCCTCTCTACATATATTTATATATCACATCCAAGATCATTTCTACAATGTTGAATGTATCATCAACTTGATTATGCAGTTTCTTTCATTAACCAATTTCAACTTTGGAGTTAGGTTCAATGTGCTTTTTGGGATGAAAGAATTACTTCCATTTTAACGAAATGAAGATTCATCTTTGTGTGGACATTACTTAGTTGTTTGCTCTGATGAAGGGATTACAGCATGTGGCAAACTCACTCCGCGATTGGAATCTACAGATACAACAGTACGTCTCCATTTTTACGTGCTCTCTTGAGTCCGCTTTAGTCGGCTCCACGACTGACCATATGCTCTCATTACTTCCACATACGATCTCCTCCATATCACGTCGGATGTTCAACTTTTCGTTTCACACGAGTGGTGGATTCTCACGTGGTGTCATTTCACAGTGTCGTCACCATGAATCCAATCCATCTGAATTTTTTCCCAAGCAGTAAGTTCCTGGTTCGTCCGTTACCAGAGTTTCCTGCTGTCATTTCTTTCTGGATGTCAAATTGATCTTCATTGAGAAGCGAAAGTTGCTTTTGATGAAATCCTGAAGACTGATGGAAATACTTTTCGTGACACATGCTCCAAGTTTCTGACCTATATAGAAGAAGTTAGTTAACATTAGAGATGAAGATTCGAATTTCATTCTTCATGCAGAGTGCTGAAGTTTTGTTTCGCTAATACCATCCTGATGATGACATCTTCATCCATTCTAGTGCCTGTGAATGAAACAAACTTGCCTAAATTATTGAAAAAAGTGGCTTTATTCACATTTCTTTCGTTGATACTGTTTGGTGTTTGTAGTTGTCAGTGCCTGGATATCTTCATCACCTTTGTCTTCACCATGTCTGTTGGAAGTCTTGACTTCGCTTCTTCTTTTTCTGTCAGCTTGTTTATATGGTATCAGACATACATCATTCGCGAGATCCAGATCTTCGAGAATTTTCTTATTAGTCCAACATATTCTCGTCATCTCGTTCTCTGCAGTCTGCTGAATGATCCAATTCACCACAATTAGGAAATCAAGTGAAATTCTTACCAACCAGGCTTCTTATGGTTATTCTTCTTATTCTTATTTCGATGCATTTATAGTGTTCCTTCCACTTCACAAAGTGGGATGGATGTTTGACATGGAATGTCCATTAAGACTGTAAATTACTTATGCAGATATATGTCATATACTGAAAAAAATCTGGTTTGCTGGTACATATGTTGATGGCATGATTCTAATGTCTGAAATGCTCAAAAATTTAGAATGTGTAATACATTAATTTCACACTAAATATAATCACATCATCTGACACCCACTTTTCAGACAGGGAGACGATGGTCGGATAAGAAAAGATGAAAGAAATTTCACATGGATAGGACAGGTTTTTACAGCTTCTATCAAAAGAGGTTAGCAAAACATTTATTTAACCGGAGACAGAGTGTCTGTACATTAAATATGATATATGAGGATAGTAGAAGACTTATTGATATCAAATTAACAGAATAGAATGACGACGTCCTTTTTCACAGATACTCATCAGTTGCAGAATAACCAGAATTACGTGCTAATACAGAAACTGTAATGGAAATTAAGACATCATAAATACAAGCATTACAGTTTTTTATTCAAGATTTCATCAATTCACACAACTTTTGAATTAGAAAACGACGGTTGTAATTATTCTTATTTTTACTCCTTTCGGTTCCGAATGAAACACACTGCTTGAACAAGATGTCTCCACTTTATTCTCTATATTCTATCATCCTGTACATCTGGCTAGCTACACTATCACGCATAGTCTCTCATCTCCTCATCCTCACACGATCTCCTTCATGTGACCTTTGCACTGACTACCCACTCGTCGCTTCCCGTCCGGATTCCACTCAAGCAATGGACTGTATTGAGCGCGATTTCATTCGACAGCCTCCCCAACTTATGCGAGGTCAATCCATCTCAAATTTTCTCCTTAATATTTGTTGAGCTATCGGCTATTGATTCGTTTGTTGCCAGCTGGAGTTTCTTGTTGCTAATTTTTTCTAATCGGCCGGCCATTTGAACTTCAGTATGGAGCCAGCCAGTGAAGTGGGCATCTGTTGATAAAGGTCTACAGCTGGCTGTTGGGCACTCAGTGCACGTTACTGTCCCTTATTGAAGACGTTACTGACCTCACGTTAGTGCTAAAAATCGGAATCTTATCGTTGATGCAGAATACAGGATCAACTGTTTGAACAAGACAAAAAACAGAAAAATCTTATAAATAGTGTTGCTCAAGTGTTGGTTTGTAGGGATCTGATTGGTTACAGGATTTCATCATGAACTGACATTGGAGAGAGAACCATTAGAGAGAACATTAGAGAACCATTGGAAAACATGGGAGTACTGGACAGCCGTTTCGTCCCAGTTTGAGACTATTCACCAGTACGCAACCACCGGGGTTCGAACCCAGGACCTTCTGGTTACAAGGCGAGCTCGTAGACTATCAAGACACTGGGAGCCGATCCAATGGTGACTCGCCCTATTCAGGTAGGTAGTTACCTGGGTTACTGGAGAGAAGCCGTGACCAGTAGGGTGTAGCAGGTCGGGTGTGAGGACAAATACTCGCCGAAGACATTGGCTAGTGGTCGCGCTATATTATGAAATGGCAGAAGTTAGAATTCATGGACTGACCATTGGATCGGGTCCCAGAGGCCTAATGGCCTACGAGCTCGCTCGCCTTGTAACCAGAAGGTCCTGGGTTCGAACTTCGGTGGGTGCATACTGTGAAGAGTCCCAAACTAGGACGAAACAGCTGTCCAGTACTCCCAGATTTTCCATTGGTTCCCTAACCAATGTCAGCTCATGATGAAATAGTGTTGTCTTTTAGATTTGCATAGCAGCTCATTAGGGTATAGTTAATACCGCTGAAATTCTCTCAGTGAGTTGCAATCACCAATATGAATGGCTAATCAATGTAATCAAAGTTCAATCACTGAAGGTTGAGAGATCAGTCAGAGTCTATTTCTACATACATAAGTTTGATTTGAAACATATGATCTCAACTGTTTCACCGAGTCGTGGTGAATTTTACTGTTCCATCACCGATATGTCAATGAAACCTTCATCTGTGTTCTTTTAAGTTTAGACAATTTTTAAAGATTTTTCTGTTTTCTGTATCCTCCTACCAACCCTGGTTTTCTACTTTGAAAGCATATATACATTAAAGGTAACTTAAACCAAACTTGTAGCTCATTTCGAATAAGTAAATTCTCCATGGCATTTTCTCTACTACCCTTCAAACATTCAGGCATTTAATTCTATTTTTTTAGCAGCCTTTGTGGTTCCACATAGCAATTTGCAGCAGACGAAAACCTGTGAAGTAGAATAATGACATGATTTTATGCTGCAAATTTGATCTTTACTGCTTTATCGAAATTCTCCTTGAGAACCATGAGTATCATACTTTTGGAGAATTTAGATATTCTCAAATATTTTCGGCATGGGTGTAAAATACAATTAACTTCAAAGCCTCTGCTGCCAAAGAAAGAATGAAAATAAGTGGTTTGATATGGAGTTTATGGTCATTAAAGCCTGTCATCCGTTAAAGACACAGTTCAGCTTGGCTTATTACATTCGAAAAAGCTAAACATATGTTCTCTCGCGAAAACCTCAATATTGATTAACTATTTGCCTTATATCTCATTTTGTTTACCAATCTTTACATATATATGTGTGGACACACAATGCAAAGGCGTAGTTAGACGCTGAACATGTAGAAGGGGTAAAAGAAAGTACCCGAATTGCTTGGAAAACAATTAAATTGTAAGACCTCAATAATCGCAGGCAGCAGAACACCAGCCTTGTACATTCAAAATTATGTTCATACGGGTCATATAATTGATGTTAAGACAGTCACTCACGCTTATATATGCTAACAGCGATGGGTATTCATTAAATCAAGCCTCGTTCGTGTGTGTATGTCTGTGTGTGTTGAGAGACATTCTATAGGCACACTGAACTTATCCTTATAACGCTTATCTGACTGTATTACCATGATTAGTTTACGATCGTTATTCTCCCTACACGGAAACCTTCCAAATCACCATTTTTAATGAGATTGAATTAGCATACAAATAGTAAGTGGTGATATTGTTTTAAATGTATTGCAGAAAGCACATGCAGTTTTTTAGGATGAATTTCGACTGTTGAACAACGCTATTCAAATTTCCTAATAGAAAAAGCATAGTTCGAAACTCAAAGAAAAATTCTTTCTCTACAGCCTGTTCTCAAAAGTGGTGATACTGAACTCTCTGGCTAGGGAGGAACATGTTCAGCTGCCAAACATGTACGTGTTTATCACACTAACAGTTGAGACCAATAAAAGTGGATAAACTGCCACCTCATATTACCCCACAACTGTGTCACCCAATTTACATATATGTACCAAAGCACATACATTGGAAGAACGGAAAGAAAGGTTATTGTCTGCAATTTCTGAAAGCATATCAAAGAGCCAGAGACCGTATAGGGATTGAACAATACGTAAATGCACACCATCTCTTGGTCAGTGGTCATTGTGTGAACATTCAGAATAATAAACGGGTTAAAAAAAGCTAACTTTCCACATCCTGCTGAGTCAGTCCTCATCGAATGGTTTAAAGCAAATCTATATACGCAGAAGCTGCGTCGCTGGCACAGCGGTAGATTGGTCGCCACCAGTCATGTAGGTAGTCCGGGGTTCGATCCCCGGCCGGCGCACTCCTTTACCTCACTAAGCCAGTAGTAAGACTGGTAAAGAGGGAAGGTTGAGTATGAGGCTGGCTAGCAACCCCATCCCGTAAAAATAAACACCACTGCTACAGAAACTTTAAGCCAATCGCTTGAAGCCCTGTGCCACTGGGAACGTAAAGGAGTAAAAAATGTACTCAGAAAGAGACAGTGGCAAATACTTACTTTTCAATTAGATCCTCATCTCTGACTGTACTCTAATATAAACGTATTGCATTTTCATTACAATATATGACAGTTTACCAATCAAGTGGCACTGATATTTTTGTTAACAATAATTTGTCAGTGTCAAAATGTCAATGGGTTGATAATTAACGGAGAAAGTCAATGCACAGTTAAAAGGTAGAAATGGTTAGAATAAATTAATTTTACAAGGATAACACGTAATTAAAGATGAAGTGGTCAGAAAAAATGAAATAATTTGCACAATTATAATTTTTATAGTCTTTAAAGGTTCAGGGGGAGTGGGGCGAAGTAGTCTGGTTTATACATTCATGTAACGATGGCCATGGTAAGCAAAATGGCTCTACAAATTTCTTCTGAACACACAAGTTTGGCTTCTTCAGGTGGATTCCTATTGCTTCAGCTGTCTGTAGAAGACGAACTCCTAGAGCGAAATTTAGATTAGCAGGAATGCGATAAATAATTTTAAATGCAATATCAACGGCAACCTTATGTTCAGTATCTACAAGGTGTGCTACAATAGAGCTACGAATAGATCTTGTTTGTCCCTTGCCTAACCACTTTGGATGATGTTCGGAAATACGATGATGAACCTGCCTAATTGTACGCCCAATGTAGCTGGCTCCGCAGCTGCAGTTAAACTGATAGATACACATAGAAGAGGCAAATTTAGGTAGTTTATCCTTATTTCTCGAACGTAGAATAGGGGGTGGTTGTGAAGAGACAACGTACCTCTGCTGCATAATAAGCTCTTTTAACTGCATTCTTCAGCCGCTGTGTTATTATTTCGCTGATGTTGTCACCGAGGGACTTCAGTTTTGTGAACATTGGTTTTTTCGGAACCGTTGCCATACTGACTCTCCTAGGTGCTGAATTCGTATTTTTCTCAATGAACTTATCTGGATAACCATATTTTCTAAGTAATTCTCTAATAATCTTAAGCTCCTCATTGAGGCAGTCGTCTGAACAGATTATCTCCTAGTTCTTTGAACCAGACACTTTACCAGGTTACGTTTATATTTCAAAGGTACAAAACTCAAAACATTTGTTTCTACAGTGGTAAATCTTGCACTACCTTATTGATTGGACTTGCATAACAAAGTGTGCAGCTTTATTGTGTCATGTATCCCTTTATAACTTTTGTTCAGATTAGAAGGCTCTATGGTTTCATCTAAACATAACTCACGATACTTCTTTTCTTTTCTTCTGCAGTTACATAATCCGTTATGTTATTACACTGTTTCTAGTTAATCTTTGTTGCTACCCGAAAACTTGTCTTTTTGTTTCCAAGCACATTCCTCTGATAATCCTATATATATAGTCAATCAATTTACCTCCTAATAATTTGACAACTTACATCATTGCGGAGTTATTGATGTTACTCTTTGTTTCCACCAATTACTCCTTGCCATCACAGATAAATTTACATTTTTTTATATTAGTCAGGTTGCATGAAGCAAGCTGAGAAGAATCCTAGAAATAACGAAACATATTTTCGGTATTGCCTTTATTATTATTGTTATTTCCTTAATCCTTTGAGGAACATAGAGCTCCAACCGCACGTCTCCATTATGTTCAATTTTCCGCCGACCATAAATCCGCTGCCTCTCACTCGAGTTTCAATCGTGCAGTGGTGTGGCTTGTGATGTCATCTGGTGGTTTTCTCAGAGTATGACTAATCCACCCCCCTTTCTTCCTGCGTATCTGTTGAACAATAGGTTCCTGTTGGGTCGGTTCGTCGTTCCCAGAGACCTCTGTTGCTCATCTTTTCTGACCATCTAATCTTGATGGTCTGTAGTTTGTTCGAAATGCCCTTCGTGATGCGGCGCCTGATCCGTATAGTAGCACTGACTTCACATTGGAGTGAAAATCCAAATCTTATTTTTCATTCTGAATAGTGCTGTTGATCTCCACAGACTTGAAAGTAATGAAAGCTTGCCTTGTTTTAAAACAAGTAACAAAGGTTAGCAAGTCAGGATTCACTGAATTCATCCAAACAGTTCCAAAGTATCTGTCTGTATCAATTTACCATTCAAAGGAGATGATGTACAGGAAGTAGTCAAACGAAGACTCGATAAAGCTATCAAGAGAACCTATTTTGCTGCAAAACTTGTTTTCCTTAACATCACTAAACGAGTGCTTCAGCAATCTGTGAAAGACCAGTCGCCAATCCTCGACACTTCAAACTGCGTATATCATTTTGGGTTTGTTTATGGAAGCAAATACATAGGTCGTACAGAAAGGTGATTGTGTATTCGCATTTGCAAAAGTGTTTGAAAATAGCTCCAGGCAAAGTGTCAAAAAACTTAATAACAAAACATCTTGTGGACTATGGACATGATATCGACGCTGTCAAGTCATTCACTGTTGTCAGCAGAAAAAGAAACAGTAAGATGCTTGCAATTGCACAGGCTTGTTCAATTCGAGTTTATGAACCAGGTCTTTGTGTACAAAAGGAGACAGTCATCACTTTGAATCTATCATGGTAAGACGTTTTACTTTTTATTCTTCCTCCTATTATTATTATTATTCTTTATTCATTCAAAACTATCCTTTATCAGTAGCATTATCTTAACTCACTTCAACATTATTATTATTATAACCATTACTATTGATATTGCTCGTTCTGCAACTTTTGTTATATTGTCTAATGATTAATTGTTTATCTAAGTGATGCTATTGAAGCATAATACCTTTTATCTCATACTTCCTCTTCCCTTATCAATTTGAACATGACCTGGAAAACATTCCCACCTGTCTTTCTGCATGATTAATACAATGTAGTTTATTTGCTCATCAATCTTATATCTCCTAATGTATTTTCAAAAGTACATACCTCCCTGTATGTAGAGTATTCACCTGACGAGTTCTGCAGAAATTTGATGAATTCATTAAATCTTTCTTTATTAACCTTTGGTGCCTGTTTGAAATTCGTATCGGGAAATAGATGTTTTTAATTCCTAAAGAACTGCATTGTTTTCCCGATTCTTGCGTTTTAATATCCTCATCAGTTCCGTCCGCCTGTAGTTGAAACTATGCTTCGCATATAGGTCGGTAGCTAAAGGTGGTTGCTTCTTTCACAATTCTCTGATTTATGCTGACTGTTGTCTGTTATTCTTGCTTTTGTCAGTATTGTTTAGTTCAAGTTAATTGTGTGCAGATATTGCTAAACAATTTATCTAATGTTGTAATACATTTTACCAAAAATCTCATTAGACCATGAGTCCATATTTTTGCAACCGAATAAATTTTACTCTTTTACTTTCGTTAAAAACCACCTCGTCTGCCTGTCTGTCTGTCTGAAACATTTTAAATACTCCATCATGTTTAATGACATGATGTTTCACATGTACATTAAATTATCACTTCCCAATTTGTTATCCTCAATACCTATTCTTCCCTCTTCTCCCCAACCATTTTCATGTCAATCTCTGTGTTCATTTATAAGACAACTCACGAAAATTCGGAGCATACCTTTGCTCACATTCAAATCACAGGTATGTGTAAAATCCATTTTTAAAGCGATTTTGCTTATCTGCTTATATATTTCATTGTTGAATTTAAAAAAAAGTCATTTATAATAAATAGACAATTAATCTGGTAAGCAAACCTCACTCTCATCTCATCTCCTATTTCTCCCTCGACCTGTTTCTCGTATTCCTCTCTCCAACTCTTTCTGTCGCTGTTGTCTGAAATATCTAGTATCATGAGTTTTGTATGTAGACAGAGTGACAATGCAAAATACAATCACAGAGAAATAAATTTGTCTCTCTTTTTTATTTGACTCTGAGTTAAATTCAATCTTGATAATCGGAATTGTTTGAGACTATAACAATGTTGAATTGTGGGTTAAAAAAACACACCAAAATCAGGTTTTCTGTTTTCATGATGAAATTATTTAAGCGTTAAAAAAAAAGTTATCTACTTGAAAACAATATATGTAGATGGGGAAACAATACCTCATGTCTGAATACAAGATTGAATACATCTCGTTCCTTCTTTTTTATTCTAGGAAAAAAGTACCATTGTCGAAAATGGTTAGATACATTTGTATGTGAGGATGGACACAGAAAGAGGTGATGAAACATATTGTTTCCTGATTTATTTAATTTGTTAATCACTTTGAGTGGAAAAAATTTGAAAGAAGTCACCCCTAGACACTATCATTACAACTAAAAAATGAGAGTGTTAAAGCCAGCCAGCATGGGAAAAGCACAACAGGCAATGAGTATGAAAGTACACACAGCTCTAAGCATAAAAGAACAAGATTCAACCAGTGCTTCTTAGTGGATCAGAGAATCAGCGCGCGTCATGAAAAACCTTTCTGTTAGTCAACTGAAGAAGTTCGTCAACAGTTGTCTTCGCTGACTGAACAATGAAGATCAGATGACAGTAGGAAAGGACTAACAACAAGGAACTCCGGGAACGAACCAGTCGACAACTTATTGCCACACAAACACGGTGAGTTAAATGGAAAATGATTGGACACACTTGGAGAACGCCACTGAAGTAACACTCTCAAGTGGAACCCAGTTAGAAAGCGACCAGTAAGGAGTAACTTAAGGGGTGATTTGGACCAGATTGTGTGACAATTAAACTGCAGTCTATCTGCGATCATAAAGTCAATTGAGAACAGAATAACATGAAGTGTCGCTGAGAACCTGTGTGCCACTTGCAACATAAGAGAATAATAATAGTATGGAATTCGAGGTGCAGCTGACTGTTATTGATGTTTCCGATTGTTGTTTTTAAGACACCTGAACTAGCCATAAATATTCTGGCCACTGTGACAACTAGTCTTATGGCAATAAAAATAAATTATACATTACACGATCAGTGGTCAAGATTTACCCAGGTATTTCCATGAAAGTATGCCGCCAACTGGAAAGTAGACACAACTAGAAATAAAGTTTGTATAAATCTCAGCGAAACTGAAGCGAACAATCTCAAAGTTTCATTTGGCAATCTGGTCCATAATTCTTCAGGAAAATTAATCAAATTTTGAAGTTACTTCGTTAGATATGGATCGGATGTGTTTCATATTTGACCATGGATTGTCATCGTTTAATGAACCAATAAAAACCACAGAGTACTGAATACGTGTTACTTCCCAGTTTGCGACTTATCAGCCGCACGCATCCACCGGAGTTCGTACCCAGGACCTCCTGGGTACAAGGTGAACTCGAAGACCATTCAGCCACTGGGACCAGACTAGAATGGCTTATAAAATATAACTTCTGCTGATTCAAGGTTTTTACTCGATCACCAGCCAGTGTTATCGGCGAGTGTTCGTCCTCACTCTCGACAGCATGGACCACAGTGGTCACAACTTCTCACTAGATTTCCAGGCAGCTTTGTCTTATAGCCAGCCACCAGGAGCATTGGATTACCTGAATAGGCTGTGGCCAAAATGTCAACGCAGACTTATTATTGGTTTATTTTGTTAAACGCTGTAAACAGTATGTACTTTTACCTCGAACTTTAACAATCATTTTCGACTGATATTCATCATCACAAATAATAGCACCGGAAAATGTATGCATGAGAAATACAATAATGTGTGTGCATGGGACAGAAATGGTATGCAATCTGCTAGCATTCAAATAAGAAGGCATATATGATCAGGGAAATAGATTAGGCTGGAGAATTAGTGATAGGTACCCATATTATTTATTAATCTGGATTTGATAAACATGTCTGAATACAAGATTGAATACACCTCGTTCCCTTTTTTTTATGAAAAAAGTACCATTGTCGAAAAAGGCGGGAGACATTTTTGTGTTTGTGCGTGCGCGTGTGTGTGTGGGGGATAGACAGAGAGAGGTGATGAAACAAACTGTTTCCTGATTCATTCATTTGTTATTCACCTTCAGTGGAAGATATTTGCAAGAAGTCACCTCTAGAAACCACCATGCAAACTAATAATGAGTTCGTCAAATCCAGAGTATCACTTAGCAATCTGGTCCAGAATTCTTCAGGGAAATTAATCTAATTTTGAAATTACTTATTTAGCTATGGATTGGATGTCTTCCAAGTTTGATCGCGGATTGACATCACTTAGTGAACTAATAAAAACCACAGATTATCAAAAATGTGTTACTTCCTAGTTTGCGACTCTTCAGTGGCACGCACCCGCCAACGTTACAAGGAGAACTCGAAGACCATTCAGTCGCTGGGACCAGACTAGAACGGCTTATAAAATATAACTTCTGCTGATTCAAGGTTTTCGTTCGATCACCAGCCAATGTTATCAGCGAGTGTTCGTCCTCACTCTCGACAGCATGGACTACACTGGTCACAACTTCTCAATAGATTTTCAGGCAGCTTTGTCTTATAGCCAGGCACCAGGAAACATTGTATTAACTGAATAGGCTGTGGCCAAAATGTGAACACAGACTTACTATCAATCTATTCTGTTATACACCCTAAACATTGCGTACTTTTATATCAGACTTTAGGAATCATGTTCGACTGATGTTCATGGTCATAGATAATCAAGTCAGAAAATATATCCATGCCAAATACAATTATTTGTATGCATGGGACAGAAATGGTGTATAGCCTGCTAGCATTCGAACAAGAAGGCATATCTGATCAGGAAAAAGGATTTAGCTGAAGAATTAGTGACAGTTGTCGATTTTATTTATTAATCAGGACTTGCCATACATCACTCAATATCGTAGCATCATGGCCATCCAAAATGTTTGGATGCACAAAGATATGATTGACCTCTGCAGTCAGTCTCTCCTTATATGAACCAAAACCTTTCTCTGGAAAATTCATCTTACACCAGCAGGTAAGTACCGACGAGAAGTCCCAGGCTTGGACGCAATAGCTGTCCAGTGCTTCTAGGTTTTCCAACTGTTCTCTTACCAATGTCAGCTCATGATGGTATTCTGTAACGAAGCAAATCCCTGCAAACCAGCACGTGAAAATCGCTGATTTGCTTTAAATCTTCTTCAAATCTACAGAGGTCTTCAAAACTACATTTAGACAATGTTTATGCTTTAATGTCAGTAGAAAGTTTGAGCGCTGTGAAATAGATTAAATAAAGTATAATTACATTTCGATATAGTTTAAGTACAATGATAAGTTTTTGTTTTTGGTTGGAATTATTTTATTTCACATTATCTCTGTTTTAATGGAGATATCATATGACTTTGACGAGAATGAAAATAATTCAGTTGAATTTTATCTGAACTTGCAAATCTGACACTTAATTTTTTCTGAAGAACTTTCAATACAGTCTGAAAAAAACCAGGAAACAGAGATTGCGTTTCATAGAGATTTCCATTCAAGTCAGTAAAGATTACGTCATGAAATCGACATCAACTAGGGTGGAGCTCTGGATAAGTGAATTCTGAAGCCAAGTGGCTGAGTAACTATCAACTGACCCTGTTAATTTACTCTCTATGATACTATCTACTTATACTTCATTATGTTTCCACCAACATTCTGTTTATACTGGTTCCATTATTAATATTATAATTGCTATTTTAAATTTTATGTATGTACACAATGTATAAAAGGAGCTAAATTGTTGCGTTATGTATAGAAACGATGAAAATTCCATTCTGTATAATTTTTGATTACACACTAGTCAGTAACTAGTGAAATGTGTCCAGTTCCATCTTCGCTGCAGACTGAATTCTATCAGTCAAGCTTGCAATATGACCACCATGCTAGGGGGATCACTATTACGGTGCACTGTAAATTGTTGGTATTAGATGATTGGAGTCAATCGGCAGGAAGCCTTGCACCTAGGTTTCGTGCTAGTTGGCACTCATCAGCAAGGCGTATCTGCAACCTTGAAGGAACTCATGTAGTCACCTAGCATGGTGGCCACATTGCAAACATGACTGATAGAATTCAGTCTTCAACGAAGATTAGACTGGACACATCACACTAATTACTGACTTGTGTCCAATCAAAAATATCCAATACAGTCGCACAGGAGGTCAATCGCAAGCCTTAATAGCTCAGTGGTAACGTCTCTGACTGCAGGCGGCACTGGGTGACGCGGGTTAGAATCTCATAAAGGACATGGGTTCTTTCAAGGCTGCAGATACGCCTTGCTGATGAGTGCCAACTAGCACGAAACCCAGGTCAAGGGCTTCCTGTCGATTGACACCAACCATCTAATATCCACAATTCTGTATAATTATTATAGATCGGAATCAAGTGCTTATTATTATTAGAATGAAAACTAAGTCGTTATATCACGGAGGGTTACTGGGTTGTCGCATCCCTTTAACTTGACTAGGATGCACCTCCAGACATGAAACTGTAAAATTTAAACAGCTTATCACTGGAAAATATCACCTATACTGAATTAAACACAGAAGTCACATTTAACTGCCATGATAACGGCAATGTTTATTCGACAAAAAACATGGTATATTATATTTACAAACTCTCAGAAAGTAAAGCAATAAATAAACCAATAAGAAAACTTTCAAGTATTGGTTTAGTAGGGATTTTATTTGATTGGATGGAGGATTTCATCATTGACTGACATCAGTTAAAAAATCACTGGAAAACCTGGGAGTACTTGACAGACGTTTCGTTGGCCTAGTTAAGGACTCTTCAATAGTGCGCACTCACCTCCACTATCCGAACCCAGGAACTTTTGGTTGTGAGGCGAGCTCGTAGACCATAAAGCCCCTGGGATCCCATCCACTGGCTAATGAATTCTAACTTCTACTAATATGTGACATAATTCATGGGCCATTGGATCGGCTCCCAGAGGCTTTATGGTCTACGAGCTCGCCTCACAACCAGAAGTTCCTAGGTTCGGATAGAGAAGGTGGGCGCGTACTGCTGAAGAGTCCTAAACTAGGCCAATGAAACTTCTGTCAATACTTCCAGGTTTTCCATTGGTCTTCTAACCGATAGCAGATCATGATGAAATCCCCCATCCAATAAGAAAGCTGTCCAATCAGGGTATGATGTTTATGCATGCCTAAATCATGACTTCAGGGCCAACAAAGAGGCGTGGCTATCCTAACACATTCATTCCTGTTTTCCTTCAATTTTTTTGACATTTACTTTCATACTTCAAATAATATCATATTACTATTTTGGCTCTACTGATCTGTTACTATGTTTCAGTGTGCACTTGTCGTCTGTCATTCTTATTCTTCGAGAGTTATGGCTACATCTTTAAATCTATATAAATACCGAAGGTTTTTTAATATTAATTAAAAAATTTACTGGATATTTTTTAAGATGTTAAAATCTAATTATTTATTAAATTAATGTTTACTAAGTCAATAAACGTTTCTTTAGAAAATGTATTCAATCATCCTTTTTCACATAAATTGTATCATTTTTCGAAGTATCGGAAAATGTAACTGACAAGTGTGTGAGTGTTTGTGTGTAGGGTATGTGGCTTTTGATCAACTCCTTTGTATCGAATTAAATGTCATCGCTGGACGACATCAGTTAGGCAATAATGGAAAGCTAAAGTGTGTTTCCTGAACGCCGTTTTGCTTCTATTTATTATTTTTTTATTTCCTTCATATATAGAGGTAAAAGAGTTGAATCACTATAAATTATTTAAAATAATACCAAAGTGTTCAAGAAAAAAAGAGAAAACAACATTTTTCGGGAGATTTCGCAGCATAAGCCACAGCTTCTTCAGCAGAATTCGTAATATATACGGTGTCTGCAAACTTATAGAAAAGTAGACTTTCCAAACCAGGACCTTGTGGTTACAAGACAAGCGAGCTCCTAGACGATCTAGCCAGTGGGCTTCAATCCACTGGCCAGGCCATGAATTCCAACTTGTGCCAGTTCATGAAATAGCGCTACCACATCACAATGTCTTCTTTAGTGAATTACTGCCTCACCTTCGAACTGCTGTACCCTACTCGTCACTAATTCCCACTTCGAACCTTGGTGTGTGTGTACTGCCTAATAGTTCCAAACTACGACGAAACAGCTGGCCGTCCAGTACTCTCTGCAGGTTTTCCAATGTTTCTCTAACTGATGTCAACTCATGATGAAGTCTTTCAACCAATCAAACAAAATCTCCACAAAAATAATACTTGAACATTTTGTTCTGAATAAATTACAGTGATATTCAAGTTAATGGTTTGATACGTTATTGGAACTTAAAATTGTAATCCTCCTTACAAAATATTATTAGCATTACCTATAATTTCTTATTTACTTCATATAGAGAGACAAAAAAGTTGACTTCCCATGTTTTTTTCGATTTTGAATATACTTTTTCTATCCATGACACAAGAGTATATTAACATTAATGTCATACTTCCTTGGGAATTCATTCAAGCGAAACAGACAAGTTTAAAGGATGGTTAAATCGAGGTGAAATGATGTTCATTTATGCTTGTAGTATTTTGGGAACTCTCATATCTTCATTTTCATCTCAACCTTAACAATGTTTGAAAATCCAGTTGACTGTTATAGATATATAAGCACATTAAAAAGATTTTTTGTCTGGTCTGCAGTCATGTAACTTTATCCCTCTTGTTTCATGGACATTAATGAGTAAACTACATGGTCACTGTGGTGTTACCACTGTCCTGTATCTTGTCCTCATTGCTGCTGTCTAAATTCTATTAGAGAATTTCACAATGTGTGTTTGTCATCGGGGTAAATTTTGAGTTATTGTTAAGTAGTCATAGACAGTCAGCAATGCTCCTACTAGC
>OX235277.1:40368728-40394443 GCA_944472155.2 Trichobilharzia szidati | reverse complement strand
GGGTGTGAAATACAATTAACTTCAAAGCCTCTGCTCCAAAGAAAGAATGAAAATAAGTGCCATGATCTAAAAAATATGGGCAATATGGCCCTCTGCTTGCGGATTTCTTTATGTCAAAACTCGAAAACACTTGTTTAAAGAATATGATTGACAACTTTGAACTCTACAAGAGATACGTCGACGATACCTTCATCATCTGCAACAACGAAGAGAATTTAGAAAATATCCTGAAGTTCTTCAACAACTGCCACCCTGCGATTCAGTTCACGCTAGAGAAAGAGTCTAACTCAAAGATATCTTTTCTTGATGTTCAACTGACGAGACGTCAACAAGACGGGACATTAAAAAGATCCATCTACAGAAAGCCAACGTGGAACGGACAGCTCACTAACTTCCACAGTTGGGTACCTCTATATACTAAACGAAACTTAATCCGTTCACTAAGCCACAGAATACGTAGAATTTGCAGCCTGGACGCCATAGAAGATGAAATGAACACTCTTAAGAAAATCCTCCTTGAAAACGGCTATCCAGAAAGATATATCACAAAATCAATGAAACCCAGACCAGAGAAGCCGTCCACACCCAGTGCTCCAAAAAGACTTCTATATATGAACCTACAGTTCAATGGAGACCAATCTACAGAAATACTGAGAAATCGGCTCTCCCGCTCATTGAAGAAAACCTTCGTTGCAGCTGAATTACGACTGACGTTCTCCGCGAGACCAATGATTCGTATGTCCGTGAAGGATAAGCTACCGCTGTTGGCCTCATCTATGTGCATCTACCAATTCACCTGCTCGTGTGGAGCCAGGTATATCGGCCGTACTCAGCGTTCGCTATCCAAACGCGTCAACGAACATTTACCTTCATTGTTTTATAAAGGAGAAAACCGATGCCCCCGCAGCTCGATACTTGAACATTTGATCGACTCTGGACACCAAGTCAAACCAGAAATAAACTTCAAAGTTATCTACAGAATACAAGGCAATCTTGCTAAAAGTGTACGGATCAAACTTCTCCACATCGCAGAAGCAATGGCAATTCATCTGCTAAATCCTGAACTTTGCATACAAAAGAAATTCGTTCATTCATTAAATCTACAATGGACGTAATCTTTCTTAATTTCAGTCTTACTAATTGTATTATTTTGTCTTTTGTATTTTATTATTTCACATCTTCACTTATATTATTCTCTACCCCACCCTCTTGCAATTTCTACCCTCATTAACAATGTTACTAACTTGACCCACGTCCAATTTCTAGTCAACTGAGTTACGTCATCCGATTAACTTACTTATTTTCAACTGTATTATTCTCTAACCCCACCCTTACCTGATTTTAAACACCACTCATTAACACTGTTTCCAACCTGACCTCATCTGAATTCTACTCACCTAATCAATTCTATTTTATTTTCCATCTTAACGTTTGTTTCCAAGCCAAAAAATACTTATATTACATTATTATCTAAACTTTATAAACCTAATGTACACACACACAAACAAAATTGTATAAATATGCGATTGTACAGCTAAGTGAATGAATTCGCCGAAAAGAGTCTCTTCGCTGAACGCCTTCTTTTCTTTTATATGGGCAATAAAGTTTATTGCTCGTAAAAGATACAATTCAGCTTGACTTATGATAATCGAAAAAGCTAAACATGTATTCTATCCCGAAAATATCAATATAGTTGCGTAATATCGCATGTTGTTTACCAATCTTTACATATATATGTGTGAACACACAATATAAAGGCTTATTTAGACGTTGAACATGTAGAAGGGTTAAAGAAGTAATCGAATGTCTTGGAAAACAATTAAATTTGAAGAGCTCAATAAGCGCAGGCATCAGACTACCAACTTTGTAAATACAAAATTATGTTCATATGGGTCGGATTATCGCTGTTAAGACAGTAACGCACGCTTAAATTTGCTAATGGCGATAGGTATTCGTGAAACCAAGCCTCATTCGTGTGTGTATACGTCTGTGTGCTGAGAGACAGCCTATCGGTACACTGGACTTTTCTTAATAACGCTTATCTGACTGTATTATCATGATTAGTTTACGATCGTTATTCTCCCTAAACAGAAACCTTCCAAATCATCATTTTTGCTGAGACTGAATTAGCATACAAATAGTATGTGATGCTAACGTTTTAAATGTATTGCAGAAGCACATGGCAGTTTGTTTAAGATGAATTTTGACTGTTGAATAACGCTATCGAAATTTCTTAATAGAAACAGCATAGTTCGAAACTCAGAGAAAAATTCTGTCTCTCTACAGCCTGTTCTCAAAAATGGTGATACTGAACTCTCTGCCTTGGGAAGAACATGTCCAGCTGCTAAACTTGTACTTGTGTATATCAAACTACCAGTTGAGACCATCAAAAGTGGAGAAACTGCCACTTCAGATTGCCCGTCAACTGTGTCAACCAATTTACACATATATGTACCAAAGCACATACATTGGAAGAATGGAAAGAAAGGCTATTGTCTGCAATTTCTGAAAGCATATCAAAGAACCAGAGACTTCATAGGCATTAAATAGTATGTAACTGCACACCATCTCTTGGTCAGTGGTCATTGTGTGAACAATCAGAATAATCAACAGGCGAAAGAAACCTAGACATTTGTAAAAAATTATATTTGTAAAGTCTCAGCGAGATTGAAATGAGTAATTCCAACGTTTCGTTCAGATATCTGGTCCGAACTTGTCTGCAACAGAATGCATATCCTAAATCCGAAGCTGTCGAGTCACCTGACAACCCCAGTAGGTCGAATAAAGCAGCTCAATCTTCAGAAAGAAGGCAAAGCAATAAGTCCGACAGGGTGCTTCTACTAAACTCGAATCCTAAACACCATAATTTTGAAAATACGTCTAATCATAAAATTCTAGATACTAACAGTTTGAACAGACATGAAGGCGTGATGTTAGCTGATGCATAGAAAAATCCTTATTAATAAATAAAAATGGATATGTATCACTAATTATTAATACTTGGTCAAAATTCTCGACTGTCCATATCTTCTTATGGAGACGTTAAGAAATGTTTTACAACTGTTAACCCACACACACATACACACTCTGTTTAATGTGTTTAACAAAGGTAGACCAATATTTGTAAGTCCGAGGTCAAATTTTGATCACAGCTCATAAAATTTTGTTTACTATACTTGTTGATACTTTTTGAATGACTCATGATTGGACAAATTTTCGAAAACAAGTGATGTTCCTTTTTATATATAAACCTATGTTATGTTAATTTCGATTAATTTCCCTGAAGAAGTTCGGACCAGATTGCCGAACGAAACGTTGGAATTACTCATTTCAATCTCGCTGAGACTTTACAAATATAATTTTTAACAAATGTCTACTTTTCTATAGTTTGGTTTGTAAGGATTAGTTATGTTTTACGAGTTGATCACGGACTGATATCAGTTAGAGAACCACTGAAAACCAGGGAGTACTGGACAGCTGCTGTTTCATCCTAGTTTGGGAATCATCGGCAGTACGCACCCACTGGGATTCGAACCCGGGACCTTCCGGTTACAAGGCAAGCTCGTATACCATTCAGCCACTGGGACCCGATTCAATGGCTCATGAATTCTAACTTCTACCAATTCGTGATTTTAGCGCGACCCCAACTATTGTCGTTGGTGGAAATCCATCCACACGTGACTTCTAATTGGACCTCACTGGTCATGACTTCTCACTAGAACTGCAGGAAGCTCCAACCTGTAGCAAGTCACTAGCGAGCATCAGAATAATTTTCTATAGTTTGGTTTGTAAGGATTAGTTATGTTGTACGAGTTGATCACGGACTGATATCAGTTAGAGAACCATTGAAAACCAGGGAGTACTGGACAGCTGCTGTTTCATCCTAGTTTGGGAATCATCGGCAGTACGCACCCAATGTTCATTACTCCCTGGTTTTCGTAAATGTCCACTTCTCACTCGGCGCCCAAATATTTTAGAACTATCCTGTCAAATCTTGACGACAGTTCATTTGAAAGAAACCTAACTTTCCACATACTCCTGACATGATGGAGAAGATTTGCAGCTCAGGTGGATGATTTTGATGTGGGTGTGTTCTCTGAGCTGGATAGTTGAGTTCCGTAGGTTTATGCATTCCATTCAGCTTGTGTGTTGCATTTTTGATTGTTTTGGGAGGTGTTCGTCGTTGCCGAGTAATTGTTCCATTGTCTCCTTTGCTAGTTTTTGTCCGATTGAGGTATATAATGCTGTGACGTCGGAGGATATCATTATTTCTTGTTCATCTATTTGGGTGCTTTTGATTTTCTCTAGAAATTGGATAGCAGAGTCGATGGAGTGATCACAAGATTCCGTTACGTGTTTCAGTTTTCTGTATAAATCTTTGGATAAGTTATATGTTGGAGTTCCTGAGAGCGATACAATTGGTCGTAATGGGATATTTGGCTTGTGTATTTTGGGTCTGCCGTAGAATTGGGGTAGGAATAGTCCATTGGATTTCATTCGCCATTGGTCTTGTTTTGTGATCTGTCCAGTTTTGGTCAGCTTGTTTAAGGTCCTTTGGATGTTGTTGTCCAATGTTTGTATGGGATTTGTTGAAAGTTGTCGATATATATCCTCATCTTTGAGTCTTCTTCAGCTTTCTTGATATATTCTTCTCTGGCCATGACTACTATTGTTCTTCCTTTGTTGGCTGGTAGAATGACGATGTCTTTCCTATTTTTCAGCTTTTTGAGGGCCTTTAGTTCTTCAGAGTTAAGTTGTGTGTGTGTTGTTTTTTCTGTTAGACCATTGGTATAATTGTTTGGGGTATCTCTGCCTGTGTTTCCTCGTTCAAGTTTGATGATTTGTGTAGTGATTCAAGTGCAGCGAAGAAATCAGTTTTCGAGGCATCTCAGGTGTTGTAGTTTAATCCTTTTTGTAGTAGTTGTTGTTCCGTTTTTGAAATTGGTTGTTTTGATAGGTTGGCCACGCAGTCAATATGTGTATTGTCTGATTGTTGTTTTCTAATCTTGGCTAGCTTGGTTTTTAGGACTCTTCATCTTTGTTCTCTATGTTTTCTATTTGACAATGTAATTGCGGTGATCAGCTTTGACAGGTATTCCTGGTTGAAGGTTTTCTCTAGTTTTTCTTTTTGGACATCTATTATTTGTTGATATTTCTTGATCCGATAATGTGCGTCTGTAATCATTAAATTGACCATTCGCCTTCCACATTGTTCGACCAATTTCCATCCCATTGGACAGTTGACTGGTGTTTTGTATCTGACACTGGTCGGTAGCTTTGATGACGAAGAAACTCATGGAGAAAGCATAATTATTCTCTGGTGGATCCTTGCCTTTTGGCGCAAATTAACTATCCAGCCCAGAGAACACATCCACATCAAAAAACATACTGCTGAGTCAGTCCTCATCGAATGGTTTAAAGCAAATCTATGTACGCAGAAGCTGCGTTGGTGGCACAACAGTAGACTGCTCGCCACCAGTCATGCAGGTGGTCCGGGGTTCTATCCCCGACCAGAGCACTCCCAAACCTCGCTAAGCCAGTAGTAGGACTGGTAAAGAGGGAAGGTTGGGCATGAGGCTGGCTAGCAATCCCATCCCATAAAAATAAACATCACTCCTACAGAAACTCTGAGCCTGTCGCTTGAAGCCCTATGCTCCACAGGGAAGGTAAAGGAATACAAAAAATGTACTCAGAAAGAGACAGTGGTAAATTATGCACTACCTTATTGACTGAACTTGCATAACAAAGCATGCACATTTATTGTGTCATGTAATCCCGTACAACTCTTCTTGTCCTGGTTAGAAAACTTTATAGTTTCATCTAGACATACCTCAATATACTTCTTTTCTTTTCTTCTGCAGTTACATAATCCGTTATGCTAATACACTGTTTTTAGGTTATTTTTGTTGCCACCCAGAAACTTTGAACTCTGTCTTTTTGTTTCCAACCATATTCCTCTGATAATCGTATATATAGTCAATCAATTAACCTCCTAATAACTTGACAACGTACATCATTGTGGAGTTATTTATGTTACTCTTAGTTTCCACCAATTACTCCTTGCCATCAGAGATAAATTTACATTTTTTGTATTAATTAGGTTGCATGAAGCCAGCTGAGAAGAATCCTGGAAGTAATAAAAGGTGAGCACACATTATTTTGACATAATTGTCTGTATTGCTTATATTATTATCATTATTACTGTTTCCTCAATCCCTAGAGGAACATAGGGCTTCAGCCGCACGTCTCCACTATGTTCACTTCTCCGCCAACCACAAACTCGCTACTTCCCACTCGCGTTCCAATCCACCTCCATTTGTTCCTGCGTATTTGTTGAACAGTCGTTTCCTGCTGGGTTGGTTCGTCGTTCCCAGAGATACATGCTGCTCATTTTTTCTGGCCGGCCATCTAATCTTGAGTAGTATTGAGTGAGGACAGCTGTTGAGGAAGGTCTGTAGTTTGTTCGAAGTGCCCTTCGTGACGAAGTGCCTGATCCGTATATTAGCACTGACTTCACATTGGAGTTGAAAATCCGGATCTTATTTTTCATGCTGAATAGTGCTGTTGACCTCCATACAGACTTGAAAGTAATGAAAGCCTGCCTTGCTTTAAAACAAGTAACAAAGGTTAGCAAGGCAGGATTTAATGAATTTATCCAAACAGTTCCGAAGAAATCTGTTCTTATAAATTGGCCACTCGAAGGAGTTGATGTACAAGAAGGAGTCAAACGAAGATTCGATAAAGCCGTCAAGAGAACTTATTGTGCTGCAAAACTTGTTTTCCTTAACACCACTAAGCGAGTGCTTCAACAATCTGGGAAAGACCACTTGCCAATCCTCGACACTTCAAACTACGTATATCATTTTTAGTTTGTTTATGGAAGCAAATACATAGGTCGTACAGAAAGACGATTTTCTATTCGCATGATGGAGCATTTGCAAAAGTGTTTGAAAATAGCTCCATGCAAAGTGTCTAAAAACTTAATAACAAAACATCTTGTGGGCTATGAACATGATATCGACGCTTCCAAGTAATTCACTATGGTCAGCAGAAAAAGAAACAAGAAGATCCTTGTAATTGCAGAGTCTTGTGCAATTCGAGTTTATAAACCAGGTTTCTGTATACAAAAGGAGATGGTCGTCACTCTGAATCTACCATGGTAATACGTTTTACTTATTATTCTACCTCTTATTATTATTATTATAATTCTTGATTCATTTAAAACTATCCTTCATCAGTAGCATTAACGTAACTCACTTCAACATTATTCTTATTGTTATTATTATTATAACCATTACTATTTATATCAATCTGTTCGCAATTCTTGATATATTCTCTTATGATCAATTGTTTATCTAATTGATGTAACTGAAGCGTATGCCTTTTATCTTATACATCCTTTCCCCTTATTAACTTGAACATGACCTGGAAAACATTCCCACTTGTCTTTTTGCATGATTAATTCTATGTAGTAGATTTGCTTACCAGTCTCATATTTCCTAATGTAATTTCAATAGTATATATATCTCCCTCTATTTAGAGTATTCAGCTGACAAGTTCAGCCGAAATTTGATGAATTCATTAAATCTTGCTTTACTAACCGTTGTTGCTTGTTTGAAATTCGTATCAGGAAATCCTTTCCCAATCCTTGCGTTTTGATATCATCATCAGTTCCATCCGCCTGTAGTTAAAACGATGCTTCTTAGATAGGTCGGTAGCTTTCAGATTTCTCCCATTTATGCTGACTGTTGTCCGTTATTTTTGCTGTCGTCGGTATTGCTTAGTTCAAGTTTATTGTGTGCAGATATTACTAAACACTTTATCTATTGTAATAAAATTTACCAAATAGTCATTAGACCATGAGTCCATATTTTTGCAACCGAGTAAATTTTACTCTTTTACTTTCGTTAAAAACCACCTTCACTGTCTGTCTGTCTGTCTGAAACATTTTAAATACTCCATCATGTTTAATGACATGATGTTTCACATGTATATTAAACTATCACTTCCCAATTTTTTTATCCTCAACACTTATTCTTCCCTGTTCTACCCAACCATTTTCATGTTAATCTCTGTGTTCATTTATAAGACAACTCACGAAAATTCGCAGCATACCTATACTCACATTCAAATCACAGGTATGTGTAAAATCCATTTTTAAAGCCTTTTTGCTAATCTGCTCATATATTTCATTGTTGAATTAGAAAAAAAGTCATTTATAATAAATAGACAATTAATCTGGTAAGCAAACCTCACTCTCATCTCATCTCATCTCCTATTTCTCCCTCGACCTGTTTCTCGTATTCCTCTCTCCAACTCTTTCTGTCGCTGTTGTCTGAAATATCTAGTATCATGAGTTTTGTATGTAGACAGAGTGAAAATGCAAAATACAATCACAGAGAAATAAATTTGTCTCTCTTTTTTATTTGACTCTGAGTTAAATTCAATCTTGATAATCGGAATTGTTTGAGACTATAACAATGTTGAATTGTGGGTTAAAAAAACACACCAAAATTAGGTTTTCTGTTTTCATGATGAAATTATTTAAGCGTTAAAAAAAAAGTTATCTACTTGAAAACAATATATGTAGATGGGGAAACAATTCCCCTAATGTCTGAATACAAGATTGAATACATCTCGTTCCTTCTTTTTTATTCTAGGAAAAAAGCACCATTGTCGAAAATGGTTAGATACATTTGTATGTGAGGGATAGACACACAGAGAGAGGTGATGAAACAAATTGTTTCCTGATTTATTTAATTTGTTAATCACTTTCAGTGGAAGAAATTTGAAAGAAGTCACCCCTAGACATTATCATTACAACTAAAAATGAGGACGTCAAAGCCAGCCAGCCAGCATAGAAAAAGCAAAAACAGGCAATGAGTGTGAAAATAGACATAGCTCTAAGCATAAAAGGGCAAGATTCAATTGGTGCTTCTAAGTGGATTAGAGAATCAGCGCGCGTCATGAAAAACATTTCTGACGGACATCTGAAGAAGTTCGTCAACAGTTGCCTTTGCTGACTGAACACTGAAGATCAGATGGCAGTAGGAAAGGATCAACAACAAGGAACTCTGGGAACGAACCAGCCGACAACCTGTTGCCCAACAAATACGTTGAGTTAAATGGAAAAGGATTGGACACACGTGGAGAAGACCACTTGAGTAAAACTCTCAAGTGGAACCCAGGTGGACAGCGAGCAGTAAGGTGTAACTTAAGGGGTGATATGGAGCAGATTGTGTGACAAGTTAACTAGAGTTTATGTGCAATCGTAAAGTCAACTGAGAAAAGCATAAAATGATGTGTCGCTGAGAACCTGTGTGCCACTTGCAACATAAGAGAATAATAATAGTATGGAAGTCAAGGTGCAGCTGACTGTTATTGATGTTTCCGATTGCTGGTTTTAAGACACCTGAAATAGTCATAAATATTCTGGCCACTGTGACAACTAGTCTTACGTCAATAAAAGTAAATTATTGATTACATGAGCAGTGGTCAAGATTTAACCAGGTATTTCCATGAAAGTATGGCGCCAAATGGAAAGTAGACACAACTAAAAATAAAGTTTGTATAAATCTCAGCGAAACTGAAGCAAACAATTTCAGAGTATCGTTTAGCAATCTGGTCCAGAATTCTTCAGGGAAATTAATCAAATTTTGAAGTTACTTATTTAGCTATGGATTGGATGTGTTCCAAGTTTGACCGCGGATTGACATCATTTAGTGAACCAATAAAAACCATAGATTACCGAAAATGTGTTAATTCACAGTTTGCGACTCATCGGTGGCACGCACCCACCGGGGTTATAAGGAGAACTCGAGGACCATTCAGCCACTGGGACCAGACTAGAACGGCTTATAAAATATAACTTTGCTGATTCAAAAGTTTCTGCTCGATCACCAGCCAATGTTATCAGGGAGTATTTGTCCTCACTTCCGACAGCATGGACTACACTGGTCACAACTTCTCATTAGATTTCCAAACATCTTTGTCTTATAGCCAGTCACCAGAAAACATTGGATTAACTGCATAGGCTGTGTCCAAAATGTCAACACAGACTTATTATTAGTCTATTATGTTAAACGCTGTAAACAGTGTGTACTTTTACATCGGACTTTAACGATCATGTTCGACTGATGTTCCTCATCACAAATAATATAACCGGAAAACGAATGCATGAGAAATACAATCATGTGTGTGCATGGGAGAGAAATGGTATATAATTTGCTAGCAACCAAATAAGAAGGCATATATGATCAGGAAAACAGATTCGGCTAGAGAATTAGTGATAGGTACCCATTTTATTTATTAATCAGGATTTGCCAAACATCAGCCAATATCATAACATCAAGCCCATCCAAACGTTTGCACTTCACCCACATATACAGGCTCTCTACGGTAAGTCTCTCCTTATATGAACCAAAACCTTTCTCTGGAAACTTCAACTTAACCCAGTAGGCAAGTACTGATGAGGAATCCCAAACTAGCACGAAACAGATGTCCAGTACTCCCAGGTCTTCAAATGGTTCTCTTACCAATGTCAGTGCATGATACAACTCTGCGACCAGCACTTGAAAATCGCTGATTTGTTTTATATCTTCTTCAAATTTATAGAGGTCTTCAGAAATACATTTAGACAAATGTTTAATGTCAGTAAAAAGTTTCAGCGCTGTGAAATAGATTAAATAAATTATAATTACATTTCAATATACTTTGCACACAATGATACGTTTTTGTTTTTGGTTGGAATTATTTTATTCCATATTATCTCTTTTTAATGGAGATATCATATGATATGATGGAGAAGATTTGTAGCTCAGGTGGATGATTTTGATGTGGTTGTGTTCTCTGAGCTGGATAGTTAATTTGCGAAGCTTTCATCACCCTACTAGGTGACATCTTCAGCGCATACTTCAATTTGTTGAAGTGAACTTTTAGATTTCTCCATGAGTTTATTAATCACCTCTCCTGGTGGGTGACCTTGGACGTGACTGGTTGTTTTTGTGTGTTTTCACACCTTCTAGGCTACTTGTATTGGAACTGATTGTTTCTTTGACTTGAAGTTTGACCCTTTCGTGTGAGGTTTCTTTCTTATCAGTTGATACATTTTGTCTATCTCGATGTGTCTATTGATTGATGATTCACTGGAATACCAGGTGGCTTCTAAAAATTCTCTAGCATTCTTGTTGTTTCCTCTGTCTAATATTTGAACGTTGTCCCAGTCGAATTGATGTCTGTGGTTGTCTGTGTGTAGTGATATGAGGGAGTGGATGTCATGTCTTCTGGTGGCTAGTTTATAATCATGGATACGAAGACGAAGGGGACGTCCATTTTGGCCAATGTAGTGTTTTTCACAGTTGTTACAATTTATTTTGTAAATGATGTTGGTTTTATCTTCTTTCGCTGTTTAGTCTTTTGGTTGATATAGAACTGAGTGAAGTGATTTTGTTGGTTTGTGTGCGACATCAATTCCTAAAGGTTTGACGAGTCTTGCAGTGATTTCTGATATATCCTTTATATATGACAGGGCGACTTTCTTTGTGCTTTCCTTGGGGGCTTTTGGTTTGAAAGGTTGGCTTGGGGGTACATGTCTCTTGATGAAATTCCGTGGTATCCATTCTTTTGGAAAACGTCCATAAGATATCTTTCTTCAATTTTCTTTCAGGTGAGAGTGCTGCAATGAGTCCTGGCCCTCTTGAATAGTGTTTGTGTACAATTCCTTTTGTGTGTTATTGGATTGTTGCTGTTGTAATTCAATATTTGGTCTGTGTGAGTTGATTTTCTATAAACTTGGGTTTCTAATTCCCCTGTGGTTATTCGCTTGACTAAGACGTCAAAAAATGAGATTTTTGTTTTCAGATTCATCTTCTCTTGTGAATTTGATGTCGTTGAAGACGTTGTTTATTAAGTTGTGAGTTTTATCTAGCTCGTCTCTTTTGATTATTACAAATGTTTCGTCTACGTAACGTATCCAAATTTTTGGTTTGATCTTTGGTAGGATTATGTTTTCGAGCCTTTGCATCACTGCTTCTGCAATCAAACCTGATATTGGCGATCCCATGGGTGTTCCTTTGATTTGTTCATATATTTTGCCATTGAATTGAAAGTACGTTGTCAGGCATAGGTTTATGCATTACATCCAGCTTGTGTGTTGTATTTTTGATTGTTGTGGGAGGTGTTCGTCGTTACTGAGTAATTGTTCTATGGTCTCCTTTACTATTTTTTGTTCGATTGAGGTATATAATGTTGTAACGTCGAAGGATATCATTATTTCTTGTTCATCTATTTGGATGCCTTTGATTTTCATATCATCATATCATATGATATTGACGAAAATGAAAATAATTCAGTTGAATTTTATCTGAAGTTGAAAATCTGACATGTAATCTTTCTGAAGAACTTTCAATGCAGTCTGAGAAAAAACTAGGAAATAGAGATTTGTTGCTCAAACTTTGAGTTTCATAGAGATTTCCATTCAAGTCAGTAACGATTACTTCACGAAATCAAAATCAACTTGGGTGGAGCTCTGGATAAGTGAATTCTACAACCAAGTGGCTGGGTAGTTACCAACTGACCCTGTTAATTTACTCTCGTACAACCAAATATAAAATTTCCACCATACCACCATATTTAGCACAAGTGTTGGTTGTGTGAAGAGAGATAGTCAGAAGTAACAAAAGAACTTATAAATAAGCTTTTAAAATGAGTAACTGAACCGCAAAGTATAAGCAAAGACTATTATTATTACATCTCTTATCTATGATACCATCTACTTATGATTATGTTTCCACCAACATTCTATTTATAGTGGTTTCATTATTAATATTATTATTACTATTTTAAATTTTATATATGTACAATATTTATAAAAGGAGCTAAATTGTTGCAATATGTATGGAAATGATGAAAATTCCATTCTGTATAATTTTTGATTGCACACTAGTCAGTAACTAGTGTAATGTGTCCAGTTCCATCTTCGCTGCAGACTGAATTCTATCAGTCACGCTTGCAATGTGGCCACCATGCTCACAATTACGGTGCACTGTGAATTGTTGGTATTAGATGTTTGGAGTCAATCGGCAGGAAGCCTTGGACCTAGGTTTCGTGCTAGTTGGCACTCATCAGCAAGGCGTATCTGCAACTTTGAAGGAACTCTTGTGGACACCTAGTATGGTGGCCATTAGTTACTGACTAGTGTGCAATCAAAAATATCCAATACAGTCATCAGCTTGAATAGCTCAGTGGTAACATCTCTGATTACAGGCGGCACTGGGTAACGCGGGTTATAATCTCAGAAGGGACATGGGTTCTTTCAAGGCTGCAGATACGCCTTGCTGATGAACGCCCACTAGCACGAAACCTAAGTCCAGGGCTTCCTGCCGATTGACTTAAACCATCTAATACCAGCAATTCTGCATAATTATTATAGATTGGAATCAAGTGCTTATAATTATTATTATTGTCATTATTAGAATGTAAACTAAGTCGTTATACCACGGAGATTTACTGGGTTGTCGCATCCCCATAACTTGACTACAATGCACTGTAAAAGATAAACAGCTTATCACTGGAAAATATCGCTTACACTGAGTTGAACACAGAAGTCACATTCAACTGCAATGATAACGACAATGTTTTATTAGACAAAAAACATGGTATATCATATTTACAAACTCTCAGAAAGTTAAGCCACAAATAAACCAATAAGAAAACTTTCAAGTATTGGTTTTGTAGAGATTTTCTTTGATTGGATAGAGGATTTCATCATGAGCTGACATCAGTTACATAAACACTGGAAAGCCTAGGGTTAGGGCTAGGGCAGATGTTTCGTTGGCCTAGTTTGGAACTCTTCAACAGTACGCACCCAACTCCACTATCCGAACCCAGGAACTTCTGGTTGTGAGACGAGGTCGTAGACCATTAAGCCGCTAGAACCCGATCCAATGGCTGAGGAATTTTAACTTCTGCCGACTCGCGACAGAATTCATGGGCCATTGGATAGGGTCCCAGTGCTGGGTTCGGATAGTGGAGGTGGATGCATACTGTCGAAGAGTCCCAAAATAGGACGAAACAGCTGTCCAGTTCCCCGAGGTTTTCCAGTGGTTCTCTAACTGATGTCAGCTCTTGGTGAAATCCCCCATCTAATAATAAAACTGACCAATCAGTGCATCATTTAGTGCATGCCTAAATCATGATCTCAATGCAAGCAGAAAAGCTTGACTATCCTAACACATTTATTCTTGTTTTTATTCAAAACTCTTGACAATTATTTTCATACATCAAATAATATTATATTACTATTTTGACTCTGATGATTTGTTTCTTTATTTCAGTGTGCACTTGTCGTCTGTGTCGTTCTTATTCTTCGAGAGTTATGGATACACCTGTAAAACTATAAATATATATACTAACCCCATTTTAATAATAATTACAAAAATCACTGCATAAAAAAAAACTGCATAATAAATTATTGTTTACTAAGTCAATAAAAGTTTTTTTAGAAAATGTGTTCACTCATCCTTCTTCACATAAGTTGTATCATTTTTCGAAGTGTTTGTGTGTAGGGTCAGTGGCTTTTCATCAACTCCTTTGTATAAGATTAGATATCATCGCTGGACATCATCAGTTAAGCAATAGTTGAAAGCCAAAGTGTATTTTCTGACCGCTGTTTTGTCTTAATTTATTTATAATTTTTTTTATTTCCTTCATATATAGAGATAGAAAAGTTGAATCGTTATAAATTATTTAAAATAATTGTAAAGTGTTCAAGAAAAAAAAGAAAATAAGATTTTTCCGAACGTTTCGTTGCAGAAACCACAGCTTCTTCAGCAGAACTCGTAATATCAACAGTGTCTCCAAACTTATAGAAAAGTAGACTTTCCAAACCAGGACCTTCTGGTTACAAGGCAAGCGAGCTCGTAGAACATCAAGTCATTGGACCCGATCTGATGGCCGGTCTGTGAATTTCAACTTGTGCCAGTTGGTGATATAGCGGGACCACATCGCAATGTCTTCTTTAGTCAATTACTGCCTCAACTTCGACCTGCTGTACCCTACTGGTTACGGCTTCCCAATTCAAACCTCGGTGGGTGCGTACTGCCTAATGGTTCCAAACTACGACGAAACAGCTGGCTGTCCAGTACCCCCTGCAGGTTTTCCAATGTTTCTCTAACTGGTGTCAACTCATGATGAAATCTTTCAACCAATCAAACAAAATCCCCACAAAAACAATACTTGAATATTTTGTTCTGAATAAATTACAGTGATATTCAAGTTAATGGTTTGATACGTTATTGGAAATTAAAATTGCATTCCTTCCTAAAAAAATATTATAAGCATTACTTATAATTCCTTATTCTTTTCATATAGAGAGACAAAAAAGTTGACTTTCCACATCAATTCGATTTTGAATATACTTTTTGTATCCCTTACAAAATAGTACTTATACGTGAGTGTCATACTTCATTGTAGGAAGTTGAGAAGTCATTCAAGCGAAACAGACAAGTTTAAATGATGGTTAAATCGAGGTGAAATGATGTTCATTTATGCTTGTAGCATTTTGGGAACTCTCATATCTTCATTTTCATCTCAACCTTAGCAATGTCTGAAAATCCAGTTGACTGGTATAGACGTATAACCTTATTAAAAAGATTTTTTGTCTGGTCTGCAATCAAGTAACTTTATCCCTCTTGTGTCATGGACATTAATGAGTAAATTTCATGGTCACTGCGGTGTAAACACTGTCATGAATCTTATTCTCATTGGTGCTGGTTAACTTCCATTAGAGAAGTTCACAGTGTGGTTGCCAAACTTAGAGACTCGTCATCGTGGTAAATGTTGCATTATGGTTAAGTAGTCATAGACAGTCGGCACATGTGAGCAGTCCTACAGGAATCCAGTAATGACCCCGAATAGCCCGACAGTTACGTCAACACTGGGTGTGACTATGTGAGGAGAAATTGGTTCTCATGAGGTCGTAGATACACTTTACTGACAAGTGTCAATAAGTTCCAGGTCTTCTTGTCATTTGTCTCCGATTGTCTTTTAATACCTTGTAAATAATTCTCATACACTCTAAATACCTGAAACAACCAACCAGCACTAACCAGTCAAGTCCCTAGGCTTCAGTTAAGAAAGCACCAGATTAATTACATGTAATGTGATCGAAATGGGACCACACACTTATTATTAGTCCATTTTGTTACGCACTGTGAACAGTGTGTACTTTTACATCAGACTTTAGCGATCATGTTAGACTGATGTTCATAGTCATGGATTACTGTATTAGAAAATATATATTATTAATATCTTTATTCTGAACAGTATTTATAAAATGTACAGAATTTTCAGAGGAATTTATTGCATGGTATTTTCCCTTCGTACAAATATCTTCAAGTAAAATATTAATTGACAATATTTTCTGTGTGTGTGACACAATGGTCTCTGAGCTGATGAAGCAGAAACCATTCTATTAAGATATATTGCAAAGACAGAATACAAGGGCCAGGTAACTGATCGTTTATTGAGAAAATCCACAGATATTTATAGATTTTTATGTACATCATTATTAGCGTTATTATTAGCAGAGAAACAGCGTCTTCTGATTGGTTGTTTTCTCACTGAAAGTTAATCTGTCATTTCTTTGTGTCTGTTTCTTTGAAGGTCAGATCATAAATCTGTGAATCGCATCCGCCCACGCCAAGCCTACTGTGATTGGTTGTTGAGTTAGTCTTTGTTCTTGTTTTTTTCCTCATGACCAAGATATGGGACGTAAACACTGACGTAAATTGCTGTCCACCAATTTTGTCTAGGAGACAGCTTTCACCACAATATCTGCTTCGTCTCTCTTTCAAGAAAACCACGATAATGATCTAGTTGAAAGCCAATTGCATTATGTTTAGAAGTACATTTTGTGACAAAAGGACATTACTGAAGAACAGTTATTTCATGTATTGGGACACGCTGCCACCCGCAATCAGGTCATTCCCCAAGTTTAGTAGGAACTTGGGAAACAGTAGCTTGTAAACCTTTTAAATACACACAAAATTAGATAGAATACCATTAGGGGTTATATCTTAATTGATTCAAACAAATCGAACAAGAGAAAATAGATGCAATAAAGAAAGATAGAAGTTTCCGGTAGGGCAAATTTTAAGCATGCCGCCAAGTTTTGTGAAATACAATAATGTATGGGCATTGCAGAACACCTGTATAACATTGGGTAACATTTCGAGGAAGATGATGTAACATAGTACGGGAAATAGATTAATCATGAGTGACACATATCCACTTTATTTATTAATCAGGACTCTACACTCACATCAGCTAACATCAGACTGTTACTCCTGCTCAGACATTTGTATTTCACGCATTTATGTAAGGCCTCTTCAGTCAGTCTTCCTTTATATGAACCAAAACCTTTCTGTAGAACCTCGGCCCTATAGAAGTAAATCTTTTGTTTACCTTAACCTTGCTTAGTTAACTAACTCACTAGTTTTCTAGCCGATCCCAGGCCAGGGTAAAGAGGGGAGGGTTGGGCATGGACCTGGCAACCCCATACCACTAAATCTTTCAAAACAGAAAATATATTAAAAAATAGAAACACTTCAAATAAAAATCGTATTCTTCACTCGAATCGGAGAGGCGAAATGACACAGTGAGCTGATGAAAGCCTTCGAGAAGTCCGTCAGTCAATGTGTCTTCTCCCGATGAAAGCGAGAGTAAGAATGAGTACGTGGAATGTCCGTACAATGTACGAGACTCGGAAGGCTGCCCAGGTAGCCAAAGAGATGCGAAGGTATGGCTTAGAAGTACTGGGTATCTGCGAAAGCAGATGGAATGGATGTGGATTGACAACACTGTCAACAGGAGAGTCAATAATAATTTTCTGCCACCTTTCTATTGAGTGTAGTGTGATGACTTATTTATTTTACAGCTTATTCAAATCTACAGAGGTCTTCGGAACCAACTTTAGACAATATTTATACTCTTTCACTCCTACATTTACCACTATGGAAGTTTCTCCCATATACCCAGCATCATTATCCCCACAACTTACTTGCTACACGCAATTCTGTTGGTTGTCCCCTTCTATTTAGATCTTTTTGCTTCTCGACTGATGGGCGTAAGATGATCTTCACACGAAAGTACACTCTTACGCTTGATTTCCTCTGATGTGTCTTTGTGATAAAAAACAAACTGTATAAACTGTAGTCTTTTTTTTGAAATTCAGATATAGTTTCCTCATTATTAATGTTTTTGACACTGTAGAGGATGAATTTTTACACCATTGTGACACGTTTGTTATATATTACTGTGTTTGTGAGTGAAAGCAGGAGAATTCTATCGTAAACTGATGCTTAATCAACCGATCAGAAGTTGTAAGTAGAGCACGTCAACAAAGCTAAATAATGTTACAAAATAAATGGAAGAATGCTTGATGTTGAATAACCATTCCTCATAACTAACTAGGAAGTTAAAAAATACTCACAAGAAAGAAAAAAACTAGTATTGAAAGTACTTACCATAATATAAATATGAAGGAATTTAAGGCATCCATAGGGTTATTATTATAAGAAAAGAATATATGAGACACATCGTAAGATTGTTGGTTGGAGGCAATTGGCAGGAAGCCTCACGTGACCTAGGTTTCGTGGTAGTTGCCACTCACCAGTCAGCAAGGCGTATCCGCTACCTTGAAGGAATTCATGTCCCTTCTGACATCGGAACCCGCGTCACCCACTGCTGCAGTCAGAGAAGTTATCAATACAGTCCTACAGGAGGCCAGTCGCAAGTCCTAATGGGTCAGTGGCAGCACCAACTAGCTCGAAACCTAGGTTCAAGGCTTCCTGCCGATTGCTTTCAACCATTCCACCTAACATCATGGTAGCCACATTGCAAACTTGACCGATAGAATTCAGTCTGCACCAAAGAAAGGACTACACACATTTCACTATACTGACTAGTGTCTAATAAAAAATACAGTGTAAGATTCCTAATAACCCAGGAATTACGGTAGCATTCAGAATTTTCCAACTTATTCAGGGACACATTGTGTAGGATTAGGGATCATATCAATTAAATTAGACAAAAGAAATTTTAATGACTGTTAGGTCAACTACATCGGTCAGTTCAGCAGATTGGAGGTCGGTCAGCTTACTCGAACATGGGAGTTTAGCTAAATGTAGGACAATCGGCTCATCCATGTCAATGCATGCACTAACACACAATATGGTGGGACCGACCTGCAGTCCTAAAAAGTAATCTAATTACATGGAACGAGAGAGGGAGGTTGACTATTGAATCCCTGTTCATTGAATCTACACCAAACAGTTGTAACTGGAGTAGTGCAATTATTATACGGGAGATTTGGAAAATGTAACTACCAAAATAATCAAAGGATAAAAAAACAACGGAGTCATGCAGTCTATGCTTGAAATTTATGTAAGTTCCTTGGTTTTTTATTAAGAAAGTAAGAATCTGGCTTGAAACATCATCAGTAAACAAACAGCACTATATCACTGCCTGTATCTCATCAAATTGAACTGTTCTATGACAGAATGCCAAAAGTCAAGTAATTCACAAATGAAAACTCGAAGAATCCGTTGAAGTGAAGATAGGAGTTAGACAAGGCTAACCACTAACATGCACAATGATATTTCTAATTTTAATGAACTGATTCATGTGAAAGACTTTGCGTGGAAGTGAGAGGCCAGGAATACGTTGGACCGATGAAAAGACTCTAGAAGGTCTGGATTTCACATAAACCCAAAGCTTACAGGTGAAATTTGACCAGCTATAGAGGGGTCTCGCAAATAATATAGAAAGGGAAATGAACGTTGAGAAGGCAACGTTGATGAAGATAATCAACCAACGACAGCAAGCACCAACAATAATCAGCGGCAGAAATTTGAAAGATGTCCCCTCATTCACTTATCTAGGCGCTATCGTTCCAATGACAAGCGCTGGCACAGATGAGAATGTCATAACCAGAATCGGAAAGGCAAGGTGAGCTTTCATCACCCTGAAATCGATCTAGAAATCTTTTACACCCAGCTTACATAACAAAATTCAGGTTTTTTCAACATCAACGTGATGTCAGTTCATCTATATGGGAGAGAAACTTCGGATAAGAGAGCATTTTCCACAGTCCACTGAAACCTTTTACCAACAGCTGTCACCTTAGATGGTTTCTTACTGAAAATTAGATGGCCAGAGAGAATTAAATCTAGAAACTCCGGGAACGAACTAACCAAGAACCTATTGCTCAACAACAGTGGTGAAGAAAATATGTATAGATCGGACACACGCCAAGGAGTATGCTGGACGATATCACGCGCCAAGATGACACTCGTATGGAACCCGAATTGTAAACCACGAGTTTGGCGTGGATTAGGCAGTGTCGTGGAAGAGACCGTGTCAGCAAGAGGTAAGGGCTTACTGGCAATCTTGGAGTCAGCTAGAAAGGACCAAAGAGTACAGAATGAATAGGAGATGTGCTGTTGAAGCCCTGTGTGGAACTTAAGACCCAAGGGAATAACAATGATGGAATTACCTCCGAATACATTCACCAAATCTGATTCTCACGTCCATGGAAGTAATAACATCTTACAAATAAGTAGGAATCATGTGTCAATCTATGAATAATAATCGTTATAGGATTTCATCATAAGCTGACATTGGTTAGAGAACCACTGGAAAACCTGGGAGTTTTAGGCAGATGTTTAGTCCCAGTTTGAGACTCTTCAGCAGTACGCACCCACCGGGGCTCGGACCCAGGACCTTCTGGTTACAAGGCGAGCTTGTATGCAATTAAGCCACTGGTACCTGATCCAATGGCCCATAGCCAATGTCTTTGGCAAGCATTTGTCCTCACACCCGACCTGCTGCACCCTAAAGGGGTCGCGCTATGTCGTGAATTGGCAGAAGTTAGAATTCATGGGCCAGCGGATCGGGTCCCAGTGGCTTAATTGCATACAAGCTCGCCTTGTAACCAGAAGGTCCTGGGTCCGAGTCCCGGTGGGTGCGTACTGATGAAGAGTCTCAAACTGGGACGAAACAGCTGTCCAGTACTCCCAGGTTTTCCAATGGTTCTCTAACCAATGTCAGCTCATGATGAAATCCTGTAACCAAACAAATCTTTACAAACCAACACTTGAATAATAATCATGTTCATCTAAAATCATAGTGCACATAAATTTCCATAAATTCACTACAGAAGTTCTTCAATGAAACCTCATAAACTAATGTGTGATTCATCTATATATTTTCCTTAAAGTTTCATAATTTAAATGCAGTGAATACTAAACTGAGTGTCAGGTAAATTAAGGAGAGTAATGTGGAATTTAAAGATTTGTCAGTTCCACAGCAGGTGAGTGTAACACAGTAGTTTCTAGACCTGTTTATATCGTAGGCTAAGCTCCACTTGATTTAGGCGAACAGCAATGACCTCTGCTGTTTGCAGTCTACTGTATCTAGAGACCACCAGTTATATTATCGATAGCTGGTAGATGATAGGAAAAGACTCTTCAGGGCTAGCCTGTTTAGACGAGGTGACTCAATATAGAAATGCTTTTAACAACACCTTAATTTAGTTAGCCACACCATGCTAGGTGTTCCCAAGCGAGTAAAATGAAGTTTGAACAAAGAAAGAAGAAACACTGGTGCAGAATAATCTGGATCCATTTTATTTCGTCGATTCTCATCAGCTGCGCACAACCTGAATTCTTTAGTAAAATGAAAAAGTGTACAATTTTAACAAACTTTTGTCCATTAGCAAGCATATTGTCAGAGCGTCATAGTGAAATAAAGCGTTTCGATTTACAAGGTGTCTAAAGTGTTACGACATATATATATCTTGCTAGAGAGAAGTTTCTTGAAAAAATAATTAACAGTTGTGTTGTTGGGGTGGTAACATAAGAAAATTCGTAATAGTTACATAATTAGATAAGAGAAGATCAAAATTTCGTTGCACATGAGGTCAGATGAGAAGTTGATGATGTAATACATTGAGCAGAACTCAGAAGATCAAGAAAAATTGTCTCTTAAGAGAGTCAAGTGAAAAATAAAGGGGGAAGCGAGTGAAAAGATAAGTTAACAAAATTAGAAAACAAAAAGTTACTAAGATGTGAATCACCAGGGTAACTGAAGTCGAACAATGGATTCTTTTTGGACACATAAGTCGTTTTATTGCTATAGCTGCAGCAAACCTGAGAAGACTTGAGATACTTTGTCTGTTAATTATTTTGAATGATTCCAGCACATCTACTCGGTGTCTTGTGTTAATCAGGTGTTTGGCGATTGAAGAACTTAAACAATTTGGTCCTTTAACCGGAGGCTCCTTGATACATGTTCGCAGAATCTGACGTAAGCCCTCCTCTCTGTTCTTCTAATGTAACTGCTCCCGCAGATACATGTGAATTGGTATAACATGTGAGGGGTACTTGTCAATCTTTAACTGCACCAGTGAGGAGGTTGTTCGGGGTAGAGAGACTAATAGTGCTGCAGGATACGTCCTAGACAGGGCTGCGCTTAATCTTTTATTTACCATTCTCATCATGTCGTCACCCTTGTAGTCGAGTTTGATGAAAATAGGCTTCTTACTGGCTGTAGCTGTATCAAGCTCTTGATTCATTCTCGCCATATTTGTTAATGAAACTTTGTGAGTAACCATTTTCTTTCAAGCACTTTTCAATAAGCATTAGTTCACTGTCTAGTTTGTTTAGTGAACATATTCTCTTCGCTCTAGAGAAAAGCGTTTCCACCAATGTTCGGTTGTATCTCACTGGGCAGAAGCTGTTGAAATTCAAGTAAAGACTACTCCATGTGTCTTTACGATATACAGATCTTTCGAGTGTCCCGTCGTATTTTTTATCCAACTTTTCGTCCAAAAAATGGAGTTTTTCATCATCTTCATGCTCCATCGTGAAAGTGATGCTTTTGTGTACATTGTTGAAAGAGTCTAATACAGACGAAGCGTGACTCAAATCACTGCATAGAATGAATGTGTCATCAACGTATCTATAGTAGGCTGTTATTTCGCCAGTTGCACACTTGAGCTTTGTCTGTTCCAGACTGGCCATAAAACTATTAGTAATATTGGACTTAGTGGACTCCCCATTGCCACTGCATCAAACTGGCGATACATTTTGCTGTCAAACTAGAATTGTACATCATTAGTACATAACACGAGAAGCTGCTCAAATTCCAGTTTTAGTAGAGGAAGAAGATCAGAGTGTTGACAGATGATGTCTAATGTTTCATGCAGAGGGATCTGAATACACTATGACGCTCTGACAATATGCTTGCTAATGGACAAAAGTTTGTTAAAATTGTACACTTTTTTATTTTATTAAAGAACTCAGGTTGTGCGCAGCTGATGAGAAACGACGAAATAAAATGGATCCAGATTATTCTGCACCAGTGTTTCTTCTTTCTTTGTTCAAATTTATAAAACGGAATCATTGTATAGAATGAAGTTCCTGGAGTAACGACCCGTCTAATTGGTTCCACACGAAGCGTAGTTGGATTGACAGAGACCATAATACTCTACAGGTGTACACCTATAATTCTAGTGTTGAGCATATGAGATTATTTCTCTGAAATAAGAATTTTAACAAGTAGCAAACAGGTAGTGAAGTGCAACTAAAAAGAGATATACACCAACAAGAAGTTCTAAAACGTGACTTTGGCATGCTTCATTACATGTAACATAATTATGCAAGTTTTTCTTCTTTATGCATAGACACGTAGAAAAAAGATTCATTAGAAAACGGGAAAGACAAAGAAAGCTACTTTTGTTTTCCCTTAAGTTGTCTCTTGCAGTCTACGCAAAATGCACAAAATCCCATGTTTATTTGTCACATTAATTTCTCAAATCGGTTAGTATTCAATTACTTTTCGATAGATATCAACACTAGCTGTCCAGGTGGATGATGTATTGAATTAATATCGAAATTTATGTCCGTAGGATTAGGATGCCATCATTAGTGGAGCAGCTATGTAGTCAGTCCTCTTGAATATATATATATATAATATATATAACCAGTGTCAGGTTGTTTGTGAGTGTGAAAAACATGACAACTTAAAGGCACCATTCTGATAACCTTAGTTTTAGGAAGTACAGTGACTTGCGCACTCAAAAATTTCATGGATTATTTTCAATTATTGGATATAGTTTTTAACCAATTTCAGTTGAAGAGACTGTTGAAAAGTGAGAAGCATTGGTCAGCTGTCTCGTCCTGTTTTGAGACTCTTCTTCAGTGTGCACAGACAAACCCACAAGGAACTTAACCCTTGTCCTTAAGCTTACTAGACGGAGCTCACAAAGTATTCAACCACCGAGGCAGGAATCTAACGGCCTGTGAATTCTAACGTTGTCAACTCCGGATATATATGAACCCCTGACGGAGTTCTGGGTGCGAACTGCTAAAGAGTCGCAAACAAGGAGGAAACAGTTGTCAAGTGTCTTCTGATTACTAGTGATTTTACCTGGAAAAGAGTACATACTCCGTCATAACGATAAATATAATTAATATTCTAGACTGGACTATTACCTTTCCATCCTGTTCTGATCGCAAATTTTTATCTGTTTCACAATCCATTAAAAACCAAAATCGCTAGTATCTACTGCACCAGGTTACATACTGCTGATTGATTAATGTGAGATATTCGATGTGGCATCAACCAGTGGTGCTTGCTAGCCAGATTAAAGTTGACCTCATATTGTGTTACCGGCAGATAACAGTAGTATCTAGTAACGGGAATGTCTAATGGCAACTCGATATACAGTTTGCTTCTTTCTAAAACACTTCTGATGTTACAGTATGGAATTTTCAACATTTGGTGCATTATTGCATCTAATTTTATCCAATAATATTTAAAACAATTAAAAAAGGTAACATAACAGGATTGTTAATGACAGTTAGATCATAAACATATAAAAAAACTGTAAAATAATAGTAATCATGTTATTAGCTAAGATTGTCGGTTAATTGAGGTAGTTTCACAATAGATTACAATTAAGAGATAATAAAAGAGCCGATTATTAAGCTGACAACATAGTAATTCATAAGCTTCCCGTTTTACATTGTTTCTTTCGCATAGAACATGAACTGGCCAAATATGAAATCGTTGAGTCCCTTTGCTTGGTAGTTTGACCATCTTTTGTCCTGACTTCTGGTTCTACCAGATGAGATACAAGGCTGGGAGAGTTGAGAATAGAAGGGCTGGGTGTTGAGGGTCAGACAATATAGATTTAGACCATTTCTCACACAGGTTCAAATGTCTCTCAATTAATGTAGTTACAAGCTGACAAAGTTGCGCACCACTTGTCCTACTGAAAGCCTTCAATACCCTTCTCAGTATGACATAGTCCTTTTTTCAGTAGACCTGGAAAGACTAAGGGGAAGGAGTAAACTAAAATAGGGAAGATAGAAGAGTTAACAAATTGTAAAAGGAGAGATCGAGTGATTCCAGATAGTTTTAGCTTCTTAATGTAGTAGCTTAGAAGGAACATCTCTTGAAGATTGACAAAATATAGGATGACGAAATAAGGCCGAAGAACAGAACTATACCAAGCTATTTTTTGTTAGACTTACTTTCTATTACAATCCTCTCTATGCTAGAAGCATCGTCTGTACTGACCAGTCATTGTAGATCACGTTTATGCCTAAAGCAGAAGTCAACAGTCTGGAATTTTTAAGGATTTAAAGTCA
>OX235277.1:40315885-40368228 GCA_944472155.2 Trichobilharzia szidati | reverse complement strand
ACACATGTGAGGAGTACTGGTCAATCTTTGACTGCACCCGTGAGGAGGTTGTTCAGGGTAGAGAGACTAATAGTGCTGCAGAATACGTCCTGGACAGGGCTGCACTTAATCTTTTATTTACCATTCTCATCATGTCATCGTCCTTGTAGTCGAGTTTGATGAAAATAGGCTTCTTACTGGCTGTAGGTGTATCAAGCTTCTTGACTTCATTCTTGCTATATTTGTTAATGAAACTTTGTGAGTAACCATTTTCTTTCAAGCACTTTTCAATAAGCATTAGTTCACTGTCTAGTTTGTTTAGTGAACATATTCTCTTCGCTCTAGAGAAAAACGTTTCCACCAATGTTCGGTTGTATCTCACTGAGCAGAAGCTGTTGAAATTCAAGTAAAGACTACTCCATGTGTCTTTACGATATACAGATCTTTCGAGTGTCCCGTAGTATTTTTCATCCAACTTTTCATCCAAAAAATGGAGTTTTTCATCATCTTCATGCTCCATCGTGAAATAAATGCTTTTGTGTACATTGTTGAAAGAGTCTAATACAGACGAAGCGTGACTCAAGTCATTGCATAGAATGAATGTGTCACCAACGTATCTATAGTAGGCTGTTATTTCGCCAGTTGCACACTTGAGCTTTGTCTGTTCCAGACCGGCCATAAAACTATTAGCTAATATTGGACTTAGTGGACTCCCCATTGCCACTGCGTCAAACTCGCGATACATTTTGTTGTCAAACTAGAATTGTACATCATTAGTACATAACACGAGAAGCTGCTAAAATTCCAGTTTTAGTAGAGGAAGAAGATCAGAGTGTTGACAGATGATGTCTAATGTTTCATGCAGGGGGATCTGAATACACTATGACGCTCTTAAAATATGCTTGCTAATGGACAAAAGTTTGTTAAAATTGTACACTTTTTTATTTTATTAAAGAACTCAGGTTGTGCGCAGCTGATGAGAACCGACGAAATAAAATGGATCCAGATTATTCTGCATCAGTGTTTCTTCTTTCTTTGTTCAAATTTATAAAAGGCAATCATTGTATAGAATGAAGTTCCTGGAGTAACGACTCGTCTAACTGGTTCCACACGAAGCGTAGTTGGATTGACAGACACCATAATACACTACAGGTGTACACGCCTGTAATTCTAGTGTTGAGCATATGAGATTATTTCTTTGAAAATAAGAATTTTAACAAGTAGCAAACAGGTAGTGAAATGCAACTAGAAACAAACATACATAAACAAGAAGTTATAAAACGTGACTTTGGCGTGCTTAATCACATGTAACATAATTATGCAAGTTTTTCTTCTTTATGCATAAACACGTAGAAAAAAGATTCATTAGAAAATGGGAAAGACAAAAAAAGCTACTTTCGTTTTTCCTTAAGTTGTCTCTTGCAATCTACGCAAAATGCACAAAATCTTATGTTTATATGTCACATTAACTTCTGAGATCGGTTAGTATTCAATTACTTTTCGATAGATATCAACACTAGCTGTCCAGGTGGATGATGTATTGAATTATTATCGAAATTTATGTCTCTAGCATTAGGATGCCATCGTAAGTGGAGCAGCTATGTAGTCAGTCCTCTTGAATATATATATAATATATATATATATAACCAGTGTCAGGTTGTGTGTGTGTGAAGGTGTGAAAAACATGACAACTGAAAGGCACCATTCTGATAACCTTGGTTTTAGGAAGTACAGTGACTTGCGCACTCAAAAATTTCATGGATTATTTTCAATTATTGGATGTAGTTTTTAACCAGTTTCAGTTGAAGAGACTGTTGAAAAGTGAGAAGCATTGGTCAGCTGTCTCGTCCTGTTTTTGCGCTCTTCTTCAGTGTGCACAGACAAACCCACAAGGAACTTAACCCTTGTCCTTAAGCTTACTAGACGGAGCTCACAAAGTATTCAACCACTGAGGCAGGAATCTAATGGCCTGTGAATTCTAACGTTGTCAACTCGGGATATATATAAACCCCTGATGGAGTTCTGGGTGCGAACTGATAAAGAGTCGCAAACAAGGAGGAAACAGTTGTCAAGTGTCTTCTGGTTACTAGTGATTTTACCTGGAATAGAGTACATACTCTGTCATAACGATAAATATAATTAATATTCTAGATTGGACTATTACCTTTCAATCCTGTTCTAATCGCAAATTTTTATCTGTTTCACAATCTTAGGGAATAAAAAGACAGTTGCAGCGAAGAAAATTTTCTTTTCGACGAAGTCATCATCTAGGCTGTACATTCGTGTATTTATATCAAATGGATGGGAAAGTTCCAGAACAATTTCTGGTTAGGGGTCAAATTAATAAAAATTACAATTAGGAATTAGAATGCCATAATAAACAGGGGGATGGGTAAAACTCGAACAAAGTAGCATTATAATAACTAAGACGATTGACATTGTGCAATTGGGGGTTAGAAATGTAAAAATAACAAAATAAACAGGATGTCTGGATAAGAAACTAGTGTGATGAATAATTGTTTATGCAATCAGGGATTAAATATGTAGAAATAATAAAATGACAAAATAAACAGGAAGTGTGGATATGAAAATATGGTAGTGTAGACAGGGATTAAGAAAACTTAAAATAACATGAATAAACAGGAAGTTTAGATAAGAAAGGCGATGGGATGGTCATTATTAAAAAATTTACCTGTTTACGATGGCCATGGCAGGGACAGGAGTTGGATGTATTTCTTTTGGATACAAAGGGTGGGTTTGAGTTTTTGGATAGCTAACGCCTCAGCTATGCCCAAATGTCTTGATTTGACTCCCTTTGATGGGTTTGATTGAATCTTGTATATTACTTTGAAGGATTTTTCTAAAGGCGCTGAATGTCCTGAGTTGACCAGATGTTCTGTCACTGAACTGTATACACGTTTTTGCTCTCCTTTTACCAGCCAGGCTGGGTAGTGTTCACGAGCGCGTTTTCCAAGTTGACGCATGGTACGGCCGATGTACTCAGCTCCACAAGAGCAAGTGAACTGGTATATGCATGTTGAGGTGGCCCAATGCGACAGCTTGTCTTTCGCGTTCTGGTTGAACAGTTTCTTGCAGGAAAACGTCAGTCGTAGGGTTGCGGCGAAGTATGTTTTCCTCAGCGATTTGGAGAGGCGTTTGCGAAGGATTTCTGCTTCGATATCACCTTTGAATTCTAGATTAGGCAGAAGTATTTTCTTTGGGACGGATTGGACTTGTTCTGAAGTCTTCTTCGGTTTGAGATTCTTGTCTATGAACCTGGGCGGGAAACCGTTTTCCATCAGGGTTTTTCGGAGATTACGCAGTTCTTATTTTTTTTATTTTGATTTACAGCTTGATTCCACACCGTATTTTCAGTACAAGTGTGGAATTTTCAGCATGGATATCGGTAGCCCAAATTCAGGCCGACCATGGATATCGGGTGTGCGCCGGCAAGGGATCGAACCCGGACCATGTGCATGGTCGGCGATAGTCCTAACCACTGTGCCACCGACGCATCACTTCCTCGCTGCATATCTTCACAATCTATTAAAAAACCAAAATCGCTAGTATCTACTGCACCAGGTTACACACTGCTGATTGATTAATGTGAGATATTCGATGTGGCATCAACCAGTGGTGCTTGTTAGCCAGATCAAAGTGGAAGTCATATCGTGTTAACGTCAGACAGCAGTAGCATCTAGTGAACGGGATGTCTAATGGCAACTCGACTTACAGTTTGCTTCTTTCTAAAACACTTCTAATGTTTCAGTATGGAATTTTCAACATTTGGTGCAATATTGGATCTAATTTTATCCAACAATATTAAAAACAACTAAAAAGGTAACATTACAGGATTGTTAATGACAGTTAGATCATAAACATATACAAAAACTGTAAAATAATAGTAATAGGTAGTGTCACAATAGATTACAATTAGGAGATGATAAAAGAGTCAATTACGTTGCTAACAACATAGTAATTCATAGGTATCACGCTTTACATTGTCTCTTTCACATAGAACACGGACTGGCCAAATATGGTATCTCTGAGTTCCTATACTTGGTAGTAAGGGCATATAGTCTTTCGTACTGACTTCTGGTTCTACCAGGTACAAGGCGGGGAGAGTTGAGAAGAGAAAGGCTGGGTGTTGAGGGTCAGACAATATAGATTTAGCCTATTTCTCACACAAGTTCAAATGTCTATCAACTAATATAGTTACAAGCTGACTAAGTTGCACACCACTTGGCCAACTGACAACCTTTAATACCCTTCTGAAAATGACACAGTCCTTTTTCAGTAAGCCAGGAAAGACTAAGGGGAAGGAGTAAACTAGAATAGGGAAGGTAGACGAGTTAACAAATTGTAAAAGTAGAGGCTGTGATTTCATATGGTCTTAGCTTCTTAATGTAGCAGCTTAGACGGAACATTTCCTTGGAGATTGACAAAATATAGGATAACCAAGTAAGGTGAGGGAACAGAACTTTACCAAGATATTTTGTGTTAGACTTATTTTCTATTACAGTAAGACCATTTAGCTTAGATAACTGACTGATGTCTGGCAAAAAGCAATTAAGTTTGCAGCAGTCTGACTGGGACCTAACAGGAAGCGAGATGGTCAGATCAGCGGCCTATTTGACGAAGTTGATTCCATTCGAAAGAGACAAATCATGTAAGAAGAGATAGATAAGACAAAGAGAGAAAACAGCAGCCTTAGGAACACCAACTACAGAAACCAAGGCAGAGGAAGATTCACCTTTGTGTGCAGTATACTATATTCTATTTGAGAAATAAGAACGCAACCAGTAAACAGCCCAGGACTCGGTTTGCCTAAGGGAAAGCTCGTTTAACAGAAGGCATCTCGGTACTGAGTAAAAAACAGATGATAATAGCATATAATCCTTACAACTCACGAAAGTATATACAAAGTAGTTACACTACTAGGGCACCATCATAGGAATTGTCTCATCAGGAGATAGAACTATTTACAATAGGTTTTTGAAAATTATTTATTGTGATACTGAGAAAATCACTTTTTTCACTAGAGAAAGATGAGACCAACAGAGAATTAAAGTTGATACTGGGCAACTCTTGAATCAAATAACAAGCCAGAAAACATTATTAGAAGATATTTGTAAAGTGAAGAGAAGGGTGCATCAAAGCTTGATGTTATGAATCAGGTTAGTACTGTGGCAACCCCTTATCATAAAGAAATATCGGATTAGATAAAGCGAATTCTTAAACAAAACACATAGATCAGCGAAGAGTCTGTTTTCGCTGGCGAATTCACTTTCTTAGCTGTTCAATCGCAAATATATATGTGTTATTGTGTATGTATGTGTACACTAAGTTTGTCAAACAAAAATACAATTGGTTATGGTTATTTTAACTAAACAGGTGAAGATTGGTGATTGGAGTTGCGTAATACAAAATCAGTCAAGAAAATTAGGTGTTAATAAAATTAGGGTAGTAACAAAGGTGATGAGTTGTCACAAACAGTTGTTAAAAGAAGTTATGCAATAATATGAATAGTTTGATGATTGAGTTTTACTCAGGATGCACAGTAGAAGTGGTTGAGTAATCCTCTTTTGTATGCACAGCTTCTACTGTCTTGGTAACAACTTTCTTGATTTTATTTGATATTTTTGATTTTGATGACTTAATTTTGTTTCTTTGCCTGTTCTTTAATTGCATATAATTCTTGTATTCATTTAGAGCTCTAACGTAATTTCGTATTATCTACATTTTTCCTATGTGCATCCTGAGTAAAACTCAGTCATCAAACTATTCATATTATTACATAACTTCGTTTTGACAACTGTTTGTGACAACTCATCACCTTTGTTACTACCCTAATTTCACTAACACCTAATTTTCTTGACTGATTTTGTATTACGTAACTCCAATTACCAATCTACACCTGTTTAGCTAAAATAGGTATAACCAGTTGTAATTTTGTTTGACAAACTTAGTGTACACATACATACACAATAACACATATATATTTGCGATTGTACAGCTAAGAAAATAAATTCACCGGCGAAAACAGACTCTTCGCTGATCTATGTGTTTTGTTTTCATTAATGCCTGGACGGGGATTGTACATGAATTCTTAAACAGTCATGATATACGAGTATATTTTCGTGCAGAGAACACCTCACGCTTATCACTAGTAAAGGTTCAGGAAAACATAGAAGAAGACAACTGACAGAACTGTGTGTGCCAAATAAATCAAAGGGATTATAATATCTTGTACGTAGGAGAGACTCCAAGACAGGTACAAACAATACCTTGACGTAGATCCAAAGACCTCTGTAGATTTGAGGAAGCTATAAAGTAGAGTGGCGATTACGCTACATTCGATAGAGAGAGAACAAAAAGACTAACTTCGATAGGGCCAATGTTCTGCAGAAAGGTTCTGGTTCATATGAAGAAAGATTGACTAAAGAGGGCCTACGTATATGGGGGAATCCCAAAAGTTTGGATGGGTGTGAGGGTGAGATATTGGCTGATGTATGCTTCAAGTCCTGATTAGTAAATAAAATGGGTATCTATCACTAATTCTCCAGTCTAATCTATTTTCCTGATCACATATGCCTTGTTATGAAAATGCTAGCAGATTGCATACTATTTCTGTCCCATGCACATACATTATTTCATTTCGCATATATATATTTCCTAAGTGACTTATCCATATCCATGAACATCAGTCGAATATGGTCCTTAAAGTCTGATGTAAAAGCACACACTGTTTACAGTGTGTAACAAAATAGACTAATGAGAAGTCTATATTCCCATGCTGATCAGAGTTCATGCAATTAATCTGATGCTTGCCTAACTGAAGTACAGGAACTTGACTGCCTAGTGTCGATCAGTAGTTCATAATATGCAGAATGGGTGCGAATTATTTACAAGGTATTATTAGACAACTGGAGACAAATGATAGGAAGACATGGAACTTATTGACACTTGTCAGTAAAGTGTATCTACGACCTCATGAGAACCAATTTCTCCTCACATAGTCACATCCAGTGTCAACGTAACTAGCGGGTTATTCGGGCTCATTACTGAGTTCCTGTAGGACTGCTCACATGTGCCTACTGACTATGACTACTTACCAGTAATTCACTATTTACCACGATGACGAGTCTCCAGGCTTTGCAACCACACTGTGAACTTCCCTAATGGAATTTAGCCAGCAGCAATGAGGACAAGATACATGACAGTGATAACACCACAGTGACCATGTAATTTACTCAATAATGTCCATGACACAAGAGGGATAAAGTTACTTGATTGCAGACCAGACAAAACTTTCTTTAATGTGCTTTTGTATCTATACCAGTCAACTGGATTTTCAAACATTGTTAAGGTTGAGATGAAAATGAAGATATGAAAGTTCCCAAAATGCTACAAACGTAACTGAACATCATTTCATCTCGATTTAACCATCCTTTAAATTTGTCTATTTCGCTTGAATGACTTTCCAACTTCCTACAATGAAGTACGACATTAATGTATATATACTCTTGTTTCAGGGATAAAAAAAGTATATTCAAAATCGAAAAAACGTGGAAAGTCAACTGTTCTGTCTCTCTCTATAAAGCGAATAAGAAATTATAAGTAGTGATAATAATATTTTGCGAGGAAGGAATACAATTTTAAGTTCCAATAACGTATCAAACCATTAACTTGAATATTCTCACAATTTATTCAGAACAAAATATTCAACTATTGTTTTTGTGAGGATTTTGTTTGATTGTTTGGAGGATTTCATCATGAGTTGACATCAGTTAGAGAAACATTGGAAAACCTGCAGGGAGTACTGGTCAGTCAGCTGTTTCGTCGTAGTTTGGAACTATTCGGCAGTATGCACCCACCGAATTTTGAAATGGGAAGCCGTGACCAATATGGTACAGCAGGTCGAAGTTGAGGCAGTAATTCACTAAAGAAGACATTGCGAAGTGGTCCCGCTATGTCAAGGATTCGCAGAAGCTGGAATTCATGGACTGGTCATTGGATTGGATCCCAGTGGCTTGATGGTTAACGAGCTCTCTCACCTTGGAACCAGAAGGTCCTGGTTTCTAGTCCCATCGGCGACACACTGCTGAAGTGTCCTAAACTTGACTGACGACAAAGCTGGCTGTCCAGTACTCCCTGGTGGGTTTCCAATGGTTCTCTAACTGATGTGAGCTCATGATGAAATCCTCCAACCAATCAGAACAAAGTAGCTAGAGCGAACATTTGTGTTTTCGGTAAGTTCTTCTTCAGGCTCTACAATTATAAATCCATGAATTAATTTAAGCACACAATAGCCATCCAGACAGTGAAGGCAAGTTAGAATCATATCAGAAATGTGTATTGTGGAACTAGTATAAGAAGAGATGGAACAATAGTCAGTTAGTTTTGAGCATGCATGGTCATTGAGAACATGGGATAATATGAGGTGAAATAATTTAATGATGTATCTGTATATATATTTTAATAATAATTAACAAAAGTCCAGGTTTTGAGGGTGAGTGTAATCAGTGGTATGTGAGGCATTATGAACACTACAGAAAATAAACCAACAAATAGGGTTGACTAGAACATAAGTTCAAGGGTGAAAATAATGACAATAATAAAGATTTTGAAACAATAACGATGATGTGGTGTACACTTAAAACTACTACCGGCGAATGATTACCAAATAGTAATAATAAATTTAGTGAAGTGAAATAAAATCTGCAATACTACCGATGATTCCCAAGAGACTAGGATGAAACAGCAGCTGTCCAGTACTCCCTGTGGCTGGTTTTCAATGGTTCTCTAATTGACGTCAATCTGTGGCCAAATTCAAAAAAACAAATCAAGCCTTGAAAAAATTCCTTATTATTGATAGAACCATTATTATTTTCACTATTATCATGACCAATGGTACAATTGTACAAGCTTAGACTTACACAAACTGAGCCCTGGGCTATCAACTGGCTACACTCTTACTTCTCTAATAGTATGCAGTACACGGTATATAATGGTGTATCTTCCTCTCCTTTGCTTACTGAATCTGGAGTTCCTCGAGGTGCTGTTCTTTCTCCGTTTCTCTTTTCCTTCTTCTTACATGATTTACCTCTTTCAGATGAAATCAACTTCGTCAAGTATGCAGATGACCTCACTGTATCGTTTCCCATTAAGTCTCAGTCAGACTGTTTCAAATTAAATAGCTTCCTGTCGGACATCAGTGAGTGGTCCAAACTAAATGGTGTCATGCTGAATCCCTCCAAATGCCAGACTACTGACTTCTCCCTTAGGCATAAACGAGATCTACAAACACTAGTGAGTTCTCATGAAGCCTGTTGCATTGAGGAGACTAAAAATGAAACTAAGTCTAGTGCAAAATACCTCGGTCTAGTTCCATCTTCCTACCTTACCTGGACATCTCATATCCTAATGATTTCTAAGAAAGTGTTCTGCCTTACCTACTACATTAAGAAACTTGGACAATCTGGAATCACCCAACCTCTACTTTCACAATTTCTCAACTCTTGTATCTTACCTATTCTACTTTACTGCTCCCCGTTAGTCTTTCCTGGTCTGCTGAAAAAGGACTATACCATCCTGAGAAGGATGTTGAAGGTAGTCAGTAGGACTAGTGGTGTAAAACTCAGTCAGCTCGTCACTACTTTAGTTGATAGGCATCTGAATATATGCGAAAAATGGTCAAAAACCATACTCTCAGACCCCCAACACCCCCTCTATCCCCAACTCTCTCCTTGTATCTCATCAAGTGAAACCAGAAGTCAATATAAAATAATCTATGCTCATACAACCAAGTACAGGAATTCAACGATACCATACTTGGCCCGTGTTCTAAGTGACAGAGACAATGTTAAGCGTGAAACCTATGACTTACTTTGTTATTAATAACATAAATTTAGGCTCTTTTATTTCTCTCTTATTCTGTATCCTATAGTGAACTCCTTCTTAAACATACTTAGCTACCTAAATTGTTAACATTGGCTCCCTCTTTTGTACTTTACTCTATTCCTTCTTTTGTGTATCTACTGGTTCCGAATATATTAGCACTGTGAGTAGTACAAAATTTTCCTGTCATTAACCATCATGTAATTATTAGTTTTTGTGGTTGTTTTTTCTTATTTTTTATTTTTTTCGGCAATATTAACTGACAGTTGTCGGCTGTGAACGCTATTATCACCACCTTAAAATTTCGTATTATGCAGGATTACTCACAATACCATTATAAACACCGCATTAGACCTCACAATAAAAAACAAAACAACAACCCTGAAATGTTATTTTATGATTGTTTAGAGTTGTTTCAACCAAATTAACTGACCATCTTGGCGATAAACATTCTTAAATATCATTTCATAACGTCTTGTATGACTATAGATTTACTGTCACCATGCATAATCACATCATAGCTTCCATTACCCAATACTGAGTTATTATTATGTGCTGTTTGTTTTCCTTTCTACTTCTTGGTCACATTTTTGTGTTTTTCGTGTGTTCTTGCTGTTGCTGTCTTTATATTTATTTTTCGAAATACTCCTTTTAAATGTTTGATAAAATTAAATGCAAATATTGTAGATATTTGCTGAAAATTCCACACTGTACCACTAGTACTGTTTCTGGAATAAAGCAAATTATTATTATTAAAAAAAATTATATGCGCGGCCTTATTATCCTATAGACAAAACACTATGATTGGTTAGTCTATAGCTAACGGACATCCTCCGTAACCTGAAGATTGAATCTTTCATCAGCAACGAAACGTTCGAATCCATAAGACCAACTGGCTCAAATATACCACGACTTTACGGACTCCCAAAAGTAAACAAGAAGGGTACCCAGCGCTTCGACCATTCCTCGAGATGACCGATTCGCCTTAACACTGTGCAGCCCAATGGTTAGCAGACCTGCCATACGGTTTGAAATTCGTTCGACTTTATCGACTCATCAGTCGAAAACATCAAATTACCCAACAAGACCGTGATTTTATTAGATGTCACGTCATTGTTCACAAACGTCCCACAGACTGAAACAATATGCTACATATGGGAACTTATTCACTCAAAGGGAATAAATATCGGTAAACCCACCAAGCGTCCTATAGAAATCCTACTGAGGTGTACTCCGAATGTTCAATTCTCTTTTAATAACGAAATATATCACTAAAAGAATGAAATAGCTATGGACTCACTACTAGGCCCATTGCTTGCAAATTTCTTCAAGGCCAAATTCGAAAAATAATGCCTGAAGAAAATGATCGATGCCTTCAAATTCTAGAAGAGATATGTCGACGACACTTTCAGTATCGTAAACAATGAAAAAAATCAAGACGACATCCTAAACTCCTTTAACAACTGCCACCCTGCGATTCAGTTAACGTCAGAGAAAGAGTCTAACTGCAAAATATCCTTTCTTGACGTTCAACTAACAAGACGAGAACAGGATGGAACACTGAAAAGATCTATCTACAGAAAGTCGACGTGGAACGGACAGCTTACTAACTTTCACAGTTGGCTGCCTCTATACACCAAACGAAACCTGGTCCGTTCACTCAGCTAGAGTTCGCAGAATCTGCACCCCGTACACCATAGAAGACAAACTGGACAAACTCAAGAGAATCCTCATCGAGTATTGTTATTCAGAAAGACTTATTGCAAAATCCATGAATTGTAGACTGAAAAAGCCGCCCACGCTTAACGTCCCGAAAAAACTTCTCTACATCAGCCTTTAATTCAATGGAGATTCATCCGCGAAACCTCTGAGAAATCGACTGTCCCATTCACTCAAGAAAACCTTCTTCGCAGCTGAACTACGATTTGCCTTCTCCAGAAAACCTATAATTCTTCTGTACGTGAAGGATAAGGTATCACTGATGGTTAGCCTCATCAATGTGTATCTACCAATTCACCTGCTCGTGTGGAGCCAGGTATGTCGGCCGTATCCAGCGTTCGCTTTTCAAACGTATCACCAAACACTTACCAACATGCTTTTACAAAGGATAAAATCGATGCCCCCGCAGCTCTATCTTAGAACATCTGATAGAATCCGGACACCAAGCTACACCCCAAACAAACTTCAAATTCGTCTACAGAATACGAAGCAGTCTTCCTAAACATGTACGAATTAGACTTCCTTAAACTGCAGAAGCAATGGTAATTCACTTGCTTAGTCCTGAACTCTGCATACAGAAGAAGTTCGTTCAATCGCTACACTTGAACGCAATCTGTCTTAATACCCGACAGGTAAATTCTATTTCTTTCTGTCTCTTCATTAGTATTATTTTGTCTTTACAATTGTAATATTTTACATTAACTTCCTGTTCTCTACCCCCACCCGATTTAATTTCTACACTTCATTACCACTGTTACTGACTTGACCAACGCTCAATTTCTAGTCATTTATGTTACGTCATCCAATTTATTTGCTCAATTGTAGTCCTAATTTAAATGGCATTATTCCCTAACTCACCTCTACTTAGTCTCTACCTGTAATTACCTCTGTTGCTATCCTGACCTAACTTGAAACATTTTAGTCAATTTAATTACGTCATCTAACTTACTAACTCAATCTTCCTTTAGTTGCTGTCTGATTAACCTTGTTTCTATATTAGATCATTCTTGTATTACCTAATTAATTATCTAAATTTGACAAACCTCTTGTACACACAAACACACAAAAATTATTGCATATAAATGCAATTGTACAGCTATGTGAATGAATTCATTGAAAAAATCTCTTCGCTGTACGTCTTCTCTTTTTCATTTGAATTTTTAAATGTAAAGTTATGTATATTATAGTTAAGCCTGATTAGATGTAATTGTAAACACAATACTGTTCGCTTAAATGTATTGTTCTAAATTTTACTATGGCAATATTTAATACTTTTATTTTTGATAAAAAGTTAGAAAAACATACTTCAACCTAAGGTAATAAAAATCATAAGCCACTGTATAATTCACTTACTTATCCAGTGCTCCGCCCGAGTTGATTTTGAATTCGTGATGTAATCTTTACTAACTTGAATGGAAATCCCTATGAAACTCAAAGTTTGAGCAACATATCTCTGTTTCCTGGTTTTTCTCAGACTGCATTGAAAGTTCTTCAGAAATGTCAGATTTGCAAGTTTAGATCAAATTCAACTGAATTATTTTCATTCCCGTAATGTGAAATGATTACTTGATTTCTAAAAGATAAATTTAGCGAAACACACGTTGAATGTGAGTTTCCTTATACATACAGGCCGTGTATAAGCATTAAGTAAGTATTTTCCTCAAAATATTTCTCAAATACACATCACTGTCTACTTCAGCTCTACTTGAAACGAAATAAATACAGTTTAAAAGATATCGAAAAATAATATTAGACTTGATTTTCTGGGAAGGTATCCACTTTTTTTATTGCCATTGCAGATCAATTAAACCTACAGTTCTCTAAATTTTATCAGGCGCATAAACTTTGTCTCTTAACTTCGTCAACATAATGGTTTTCATTTCGATTTAACAAAGAACCGACGTTAGTTAAAAGTGAGTCACTGCAAAAGAAGCACTGACTTACACATCTTTCAGGAAAATGTTATCTCGATTTTCTAGACATGAATTATTATTATTATTGTATCCTTTAATTCGTGGGGGAACATAGGGTTTCAGCCGTGCGTCTCTATTGCATTCGGTTCTCTGCTAGAGTCTTCACCTGGCTCCATGTCTGCCCACATGCTTTCACCTCCTCTTCACATGACCTCCTCCAAGTCACCCTCGCACTGACAACCAACTCGCCGCTTCCCATTCGGGTTCCACTCGAGCAATGGCTTGTCTAGTGATGTCACTTGATGGTTTCCTCAGAGTATGGCCAGCCAATCCATCTCCATTTCTTCCTGCCTATTTGTTTCACAATCGGTTCCTGGTTGGTTCACTCATTACCAGAGATCTCAGTTGCTGATCTTTTCTGGCCATCTGATCTTGAGTAATATTGATCGAAGAAAACTGGTAATGAAGGTCTGTAGTTTGTTTGAGAAGCTCTTTATGACGCGCAAAGTCTCTGATCCGTATAGTAGCACTGACTTCACATTGGAGTTGAAAATCCGGATGTTATTTTTGATGCTGAGTGTTGTTGACCTTCACAGAGACGTGAGAGTAGTGAAAGCTTGTCTTGCTTTTCCGATTCTTGCTTTGATATCCTCATCAGTTCCGCCTGTAGTTGAAACGATGCTTCCCATGTAGGTAGATGAAGGAGGTTGTTTCTTTCAGGTTCCTCCCATTTATGCTGATTGTAGTCTGTTGTTGTTGTTGCTGTTGGTGGTGTTGCTCAGGAATCTTCATCACCTTTGTTTTCTGTATGTTCTAGACATGATGACATTGTTATTTCAACTCCTTTTATAACAACTTATAATTATGAAAGTAAAACTGTAGCATAGCGATAATTTTCTCCCCTAAAGTTATGAATTCCAAGGTGGACTACGTTTTTATAAGGAAACGCTTTTACCGACATATTTTTTTTATTCCCTCACGTTCCCAGTGAAAAACATATGGCTTCATGCTAGAGGCTTGGAGTTTCCGTAGCAATGATGATTATTCCTACAGGATCGGGTTGCTAGCCAGCTTCATGCTCAACCTTGCCTCTTTAACAGTCTTATTACTGGCTTAGCTAGGTAAAGGATTGCGTCGACCGGGGATCGGACCCCGGACCACCTACGTGGTTGGCGAGCATTCTACCGCCATGCCACCGACGCACCTTTATCGACATAAGTGTTCTATAATTTTCATGCTGGTAGCACCACTTACAACTCTACGTTCCAGCAAGCAAAAATCTAACTGGCTGTCCTTCTTACAAGGAAACCACATGGTGATATACAGAAACATTTGTATGGAAAAAGCATATGGACAGGATAATATACACATTTTCATAGCTTCGTTACTCTCCAGTACAAAAGAAATTTAGTAAGCACTCTCAGCCACAACACGGTTACCTCAAAAGAGGTAATTAAAGATGAACTAAGGATTGCGTATGATACCTTGATTGATTGAAAATAGCTATATTGAAAAATTCATCAGAAAACATATGACTAAGAAAGTTTAAAAGGATTTTGCACTCACTATCCGTACACAAGAAGGCTTTATACATACTACTGAAATTCAAAGGTGATATAACTAGCGAAATAATTACCAAGAAGTTGAGAAAATCATTTCAAAGGACTTTGAATGCTGGCAAACTAAACGTCTTATTTTCTACATGACGGATGGTGATTCCCCAATTGAAAGATGAAGTACCTAGACTAGCTACTTCTAATTGTATCTACCACTTCAACTGCACTTGTGAAGCGAGTTATATTGGTCGTTGCACTAGGAACTTGCTCTCTCAGTGTGGTTAAATAAAGGTGTAATTAAAAGCATCAATCCGGACTCCTAAGCAGTACTACTTTATGTTCATGTTATACAGAAAAATTAAAGTGCACGTAAAATCTAAACTTCACACAGTTATTTCCTTTGATAAACTTGAAGAAATGACATCTTTAGATTCTGTTGATTCTGTTCAGCTGTATACGTCCATAGACAATTTAATATCATTTCAGCTGTATGATTTTCGCCGTGAACCAGCATCAGTTAAAGGCATTGTGGTGAGAGCAAGCTGCTAGCCAATTGGTAGACATTGATCTACGCTGATTGGTGGAAATTAATCTGGGCTGATTCAACAACCGATCACAGCTGACCTAGACGTGGACAAATATGATTCGCAGACAAGTTGCTCGCATTTCCGAGAAATATCGAAAACGAGAAAGCAGAAGACTGCGTTTGTTTGCAAACAACCAATCAGAAGACCGCCTTCTTTCTGCGGGCAGAGCCTTATTAATGTACGTAAAATACATATAAATACCTGTTGGTTTTCGTAATAAAACTGATCTGTTGCCTGGCCCTTGTCTTCTGTTGTTACAGCATGATTGAGAACCAGGGAACATTGGGCAGGTGTTTCGTCCTTTTCCGGGACTCTTAAACATTAGGTGTCCATCACCCCCTGGGTATCAAACTCATAACCTTCAGTTTACAACGCAAGCCTGTTAAGTATTTTGTTTTTAGGGTGAGTATGGCAAAAAATCCTTTTCTTTAGGGCGAATAAAAGGCGAAAACGCTATTATATACATACTAACACATATCGTATTTTGAGATAGTTTCTAGGGAGTGCCACTACATTATTACTACTCATATCAACTAATATCCTATAGTAATATGCTAATATATATGACAAACCGCGTCCAGTGAGATGGACACCAGTTCGACTTTATAGACACATACTTAGCGATGACATTAGTAATAATAACAATAATCATTTGCTTTATTCCAAAACAGTAGTTGTGATACAGAATGGAATTCTCAGCATTTTTACTACAGTATTGCATCCACTTAGTACATTATCAATCAATAAAATTCTACATAGATTAGGGAAATCTCAGTTCATTATGACAACAATATATTGGCATGTCGGTAGCAAAGCCAAAGTTGAACAGTGTTTGAAGGTGTTAGAAAAGTAGGTGCTATCATATTTACTGGCGTAAGCGGAAGAAAGAAACAAAGCAGCACATAACGGAAAAAAGAGAGAGAGAAAAGGAAAAGAAAGAAATAAAATGTTGTACCTATAAATGATATGAGTTGGAAAGACGAGGTCCAGTTGTACTACTGACTATTTAATGAATTATAGGTGTCACTCCTGATGCTTCCTTTATCGCACAGAACACGAGCTTAGTAGGGTATGGTTGAGTTTTTGTACTTGCTAGTGCAAGAATATAGTTTTCTATATAGGCTTCTCGTTTTGTCTGATGACTTGCAAGGGGAGAGTACCGATGGAATTCAAAGAATATCGCGTTAATTCCGAATTGTCAAAAGCTCATTGACTTCGCCTTGCAACCTAGAGGTCCTGTGTTCGATCCTCAGTTGCGTTATATATGCACGTTAGTGAAGAGTCCCGATTTGAAGTGAAACAGCTGGCAGTCCAATACTTGAAGGTTCTTGGTGGTTCTAAATGGGAAGTCAGTTCGTAATCAAATTTAAAATTACTCAGATCCCCACAATTAAAATTTGAAAATGAAATTATAGAAATTAAAATCAATATTTTTGTATAGAAGGCATAAACATTCAAGTTGGAAAGTCATAGGAAACCATTTTTTGAAATAGATTTCCTCACGAACCGAATTCATTTAGAGGATCATCGAGAACCAAGAAGCACCAGACAGTGGTTCCGTACAAGTTTACAACTCTTAGCCAAGATCAACTCCAAGAGAACATCAAGGATTGAAGTCATGACCATCAGGTTGCATAATCGGCCATTAGGTTGAAGAATTCACGTATCCAAGGTTCCTTATATTTCAGTCATTCACCTGAGTTGATTTCCGTCTGTGACGTAATTTACACTGACTTCACTTAAAATCTTTGCAAAAGTCAAAATCGCTGTTCCCTGTTGTTTTTTTCAAAGTGCATAGAAAATTCTTCAGAATGACTTCAAATTAGATTGACAGGATCAGATAAAATTGAATTGAATTGAATGATTTCCATTCTTGCAAAAAACTATATATGTAAAAAAACCTCTAATGAACAAATACAAAATCAAATGACTACTTCATTTCTAGCGAGAAAAAATTTAGAGAAAACAAACACTCGAAGGAAGCTTTTTTCAAATATAGAAGACCATGAATGAGCGAAAGAAATTCATCTTCTCAAAAACAAAAAACGTCTCAGACATAGGTATATTTCTATCTTCAATTTTACAAGAGAATAAATTCGTTTGTCATTCAAGTGAAAAGTAGGATTGGAAGCCTGAGCTTTGATGTATCTTCAGCGGTAGTGTTGTCTATTTATGTGGCATGGAGTTGTTAGTTTAACGCACAAACGTTCCTCTAAAAGCAAAGAAAGTTCCTCGAAGTTCGTCGGTTGGGATTCGAATCTGGACCACAGAAATGGTTAACAATTTTTCTACCACTAAACAACTGATCCATTTAGCCTTATTTAGACTTATTCTTACGTAACAGATTGTGTCAAATAATATCTTTGAATTAATTTTCTACTTTCTTTCTTGTCTCCACAATGCTGTCATTTTTCAATACATTATTAAAACACTTTTAATTCTATTTTCATGCCTAATAATAAAAGTAACAGAATATATTGCCTACTAATATTGTTAATTATTTATTGTGTTCTAAGTGGAACAGTTGAACTCAGTGAAACACATTACGCATGCGCTTTGTATTTGCACCATGCTGCCCCAGACGCCTAATTTGAGGCTTCCAATTTGAGATCCGCTCGGAGGCCAATAATTTGACGAACATTTAATGTTTTCTTAGACTATATGCAACTCGTACACTTTTTTCTGCTTATTTTTTGGATTACAGCTTCTTGTGTGGTTTGAATGCAGTAGACTTGTAGGATTCTAACAACAGAAGACAAGTGCCAGGCAACAGAACGTTTATTACGGAAAATCAACACGTGTTTATAGATTTTGATGTAGATTATTGTAAGTTAATGTTAGTAGAAAATACAGTCTGTTGATTGGTAGTTTCTCACACAAAGTTAAGCTTGCATCTCTTGTGGCTGTGTCAGTTCATCTATATGTTAACTGTATCCGCCTGTCCATCTTGACTTTGACTTGAATTACTATTTACCAATTCGGCTAGCAACCATCTCTCACCACAGGATAACACCTAACATCGCTAGGCTTAATATTCGGTCCTAAGGCAATAAAAGCAGGAAGGTTTGTAGTGCAGCTAGCAACCTCAACCCTTGAACAAAAAACACCACTACTTAAAACGAAAAGCACAGAATACTTTATATTGATGTTAAATTGGTACTAAATTGTATGCAGTTGAAAACAACCGAAGAAATACGATGGTATCATATTATTCTGCTGAATTTTCACTTGTGAGTCCCCCCCTCCCGAAGAAAAATGATTTTTCGAGATATTTCTTGATGAAAATACGCATTTAAAGCCTAAGAAAGTAAGCATGCCTACACCACTGAGGAAGTCATCTTTCAAGTATTATGCTGGATAGATAATAATTAGAGAAACACCGCCGGATGGCTGTTCCAAGCTAGTTTTTGAGTCTTCAGCACAAAGCCTGTTTGTAGGTAAAATCCGCACAAACTTACATTTGAAAATTAATCCGACGTTCGCTAGTGACTGGATAAAGGAAAAAGTTGCCCGAGGTTCTAGTGAGAAGTCGCAGCCTTTTAGATCAACGAGGTCTGGAGTGATAGCAAATGACACTGACTGACGTTCGCATCAAAATTGAAAATTCACAGGTCATTTGAACATGTGCCAGCGGCTGAATGGTTAACGGGCACTTCTTGTAACGGAAAGCTTCTCGGCTTGAAAATTAGTAGGTGCATTCTGTTAATTCATCTCAAACCAGCAAGAAATAGCTGGCTGTCCAGTACCTACCGGTTCTTAGTGGTTCTACAAGTGAAGTCAGTTCGTAATCAAATTTGAAATTATTCAGATCCCTACAAACCAAAGGTTGAAAATCAAATTCTATATATCGATATCAATATTTTTGCACGAAAACCAAAAACACTCAAGCTGGAACATCATAGCAAATCATTTCAAAGTAGATTTCCTCATGAACTAAATTCATTCAGAGAGTCATCGAGGACCAAGAAGCACCAGACAGTGGTTCCGTGCAAGTTTACAACTCTTAGCCAAGATCAACTCCAAGAGAACATCAAGGATCGAAGTAATGACCATAAGGTTATATCATCAGGTATTAGGTTGAAGAATTCACGCATCCAAGGTTCCTTTTATTTCAGTCATTCATCTGAGTTAATTTCCGTCTGTGACGCAATTTTGCACTGACTTTACTTAAATAAAATCTTTGCAAAAGTCAAAATCGCTGTTCCCTGATGGTTTTTTCAAATTGCATAGCAAAAACTCTTCAGAATGACTTTAAATTAGATTGACAGGATCAGATAAAATTGAATTCAATTGAATTATTTTCATTCTTGCGAAAAATATACGAATATGTAGACCCCAAATGAACAAATACAAAATCAAAAGACTACTTCATTGCTACCTGAAAAAATTTAGAGAAAACAAACACTCGAAGGAAGCTTTTTTCAAATATAGAAGACCATGGATGAGCGAAAGAAATTCATCTTCTCAAAAAAAAAAACGTTTCAGACATTGATATATTTCTACTTCTTCAGTTTTACAAGAGAATAAATTCGTTTGTCATTCAAGTGAAAAGTACGATTGAAAGCCTGAATTTTGATGTATCTTCAGTTGTAGTGTGGTCTATTTAAATGGCATGGTGTTGTTAGTCTCACGTTCAAACTTTCCTCTAAGAACTAAGAAAGATCCTCGAAGTTCGTCGTTTGAGAAACACCACTACTTATAGCAGAAAGCACAGAATACTTTATATTGATGTTAAAATTATATTTAGTTTTTTGCAGTTGCAAAGAACCGATGAAATACAATGGTATCATATTATTCTGCTAAATTCTGCTAAATCACCGAAAACTATGGAGTACCGGACACCTATCCTGAAATGGTTTTCAACTTTTCAGTAGGACGCGAGTCGGTAGATCAAATCATAACAAAGTATTTTTTGAAAATTAATTTGATATTCACTAGGGACTGGCTAAGGGCGACGTATGCCTGAGGTAACAGTGAGAAGTCACGACCAGTTGGATCAATGTGGTGGGGAGTGAGAGCAAATAATATTCACCGGTGTTCACCTTAAAATCACTAATTGGTAGAAGCTAAAACTAATGGGTTACTGGCTCATGTTCCACAGGCTGAATTATCAACGGTCACCCCCTGTAACTGGAAGATCCTCGACTTAAATATCAATGGGTGAGTACTGCTGGTGAGTCTGAAACCAGCAAGAAATAGCTGGCATTCCCTGTTGGTTTCCAATGGTTCCCTAAATGATAGAAACCCATGATCAATTTGGAATAAATCAGTAATTCTTCTAAGATATGTAGTTTTGTTAATAGACTATTTATTGGTGTAGTTTTTAACACCACGTTTAAAGAGACAAGGATAAAGGGCGTTTATTGACGTCCCCGCGTATAACTTCTCCAATGGAGCCAGGGTTACTATATTAGATTTTCATCTTTCTATATTTCTGTAAAAATTCCTCTATTCTTAATTTACAAACTGTTGATTATTTGAAGTAACTTATCAACTTGCCTTAATCACCATCAATGGTTCTTGTGGAACTAATCCGAAAGAACAGAAAGGTCACATACACCTCTGATTTTCTGAACATGTACCGAAAAGCCTACGTCTCAAGAGAACAAACGCTTACAGTACTGCCATTACTAGGCATCTCTTTGATAAGGGTCATGAGATGGAAATCACGTAATCTTTGGCCTAAACCTCACCTCCACCCTTTAACATAGTGTTGTCTCTTGTTTCTATGATTTGAGTTGAACTCAATAGTACATTGTTATTCAGTTTATTAGTGCACTCATTATCTTACACATCCCTCGTCTTTATTACCTAACTCGTTTACTATTTTATGCATGCATTTACTTTGTTTAAACTTGAACTGCCTATGTAAAAACTATACAAGCGTAATTTTCTGAGCACTGCTCACTAATTCCGGAATCTTCTATCAAGTGACATCATGTAAAATTTGCTAGAATGTTAGAACTTTTCTATACATAAACTTAATAATTTATTTAGACTGTAAGCAGATGATGAGAGGCCAACGAAATAAACAATGATGGTACCATATTATTCTACGTAAACCAGTGTTGTCCTTAGTCTACTCTAATTTTAATAACTTGGTCACTTACCATTCTAATTTTTCAACATACATGTTATTATTTGGCAGGTAGACGTTTCCTTCAAAAGGCGTCAAACGCCGAATGGCTTTTATCAATTTGAAATGAGATAGAATAAATATCAGTGTCTAATCATATGGACCCATCTTATTTCGTTGGTTCTCTCATCAACTGCACACATCTATATCATCTATTACAACAATTGATAACACAATCTAAACATTCATTCTATTTAACATCATGAATCAGCCCTCCAGTAACGAAGGTCGTAGTTAGAAGGTCGCTGCTAGAAGGTCGTAATCAAACAAAACATAAAAATGATAACCTAATCCCACACTGCCAGTAATATATATATTTGTTTATTTATTCATATTAAAGGCGAAGTTTCTCCCAAAAATTGACAATTTTGTTATTACGGTGGTGATAATTCATCAATCACTGCGTATTCAGAGGTAATTAAAGGTGACTATTAGAAAAGCAAGATTTGGTGTGTCCGAAGTCAAACAAAAAGACGATGACGCAATACACTGAGTAGTATTCGAAAGACCAAGACTCAATATAATCTGAAATTCAAGTGGAAAATAGAGGAAGGAGGGGTTGAAAGAAAACGGGTTAAATCGGAAGGCCTATAGTGACTAAGGCTAGGTTGAGTTTAAAATCAATTCATTGGGAGAATACAAAGAAGTGCATAGGTGGCACAGATGTTAGGACTCTCGCCAACCATACACGTGGTCTGGAGTTCAATCATCTGCCGACGCACACCTGATATCAATCTTCTGCCTGCGAAATTTGGGCTACCGATATCACATGCTGAAAATTCCATAGCTGTACCAAAAGTACTGTGTGGAATCAAGCTATAATCAAAATAAATAAATAAAAATGTCCGATTCTTTGAACATGTATTAAAGAGTCTTCAATTAAAGAGTTCAAATAGCTGAAACATATCAGTCTGTCGAACATCCGGTAGACACAGGACACAGAGTAAACATTTTGAGAGCATTCGAAATAATTAACACACGAAATAGACCAAGTATTCTTCGGTTTACCGCTGTGGTTGGAGTAATATGACTAAAAACTGGCTGACTGTATTCAAAACGAATCGATCGTGTGAATTCAGCCTTCATAGTACAAGAGAAGTTAATTGATGGATGGTGACTAGTAGTGGAAACCTACATATCAACCTGAAACCAAGCACTTAGGTTCAATCAATCGATGGCAAAATCTATAATTGAATTAAATAACTTACATTGTATATATATATATATATACATATGTACAATGTATATATATATATATGTACTAATAATTTGAGATAACCCCATCATTTCTATATTTTGTTTGGTTATGACTTTCTAGTGACAATCCTGCCTTACTGGAAGATTTATTTATGACGAATTTTTTTATTCCTTTACGTCATCAGTGGAACATAGGGCTTCAAGCTACGGGCTTGAAGGTTTGGTAGCAGGGGTGTTAATTTTTTCTACGAGATGGGGTTGCTAGCCTCATGTATGACCTTATCTCTTTACCAGTCTTAATACTGGATTAGCGAGGTAAAGGAGTGCTTCTGTAACAAGGGATCAAAGACGAACCACCTGCGAACATTCTACCACTGTGCCACAGACGCACTGACACATGATGATAAACAAAATGAATGTTAAAATTGTGTCATAACTGATTGTATTAAATATCATAAATGCGTGCAGCTGATGCGAGAATCGTTGAAAATAGATGGATCCATATTATCAATGTACGCCATAGCTTAAAAGGAACCCGATTAGGAAGCAACGATTTGGTCGTCAATGAGAGGGTGACATGGAGGAGGTCATGTGAGGAAAAGGAGATGAAAGCATGTGGGCAGATGTGGTGCATAGTGAAAACGTTGACAGAGAACCTAACGCGCAGTGGAGACGTGTGGCTGAAGCCCTATATTCCTCTAGGAATTAAAGGAGACAATAATGATATAATATAGCATAATATTACGCACAGGAGTCTATTCTATCTCTGTCAAAATAAATGCTATGCATTGTGTAACAAATTGTTTTATTTTTTTTCAGTTATTCTTTCTCCTTTTCCCGTCACATTCCGTTATTGATTGTTCATTGTTAACAAACTGATCACCACTCGTCTGGAAAATTATCTATTGCTACATATATATAAAAATGTGTATATATATGTACTTATTAGAGTAGAGGTGTATTTAATCACCAAATGGTACAATTAATACTTTTTTCAGTCAGTTTTTATTTCTTTTTCCAAATGTTTCTGCGTGTATTTTCGATACATTGAAATATTTTCACCGAGCGCATATAACATCTCAGAATAAGGAAAATATTTTCGAAATGCCTACACTATTCTACAATAAAGCTTCACAGTTTATGCGTCTTCATTTCATCGAAATTGGTATGTCACTTATCTTTGTGTAGGTTGAAAGAGTAAAACAATACGTTCTCCGACAGTCTCTGATGTAAAATAAATAAAACGTTTGTTGAATATGTCTCTGGATCATGTTGAATCATACTACTCATTTATTGAAGCAGAATACTGGACCTGATAATCCCACTACGGACGATACATTTACCATACTGATTCCTATTTTAACGCTTCTCTTACCTGTTGTATGTTGGTGCTGAATTCAGGTGAAGTCAAGGTTACGTCGAGAAATGATTGCTTCACCTTCAACTATCTACAGGAAACTTGTTTTGTGCCGTTCGACTCTTGAAGACAGAGTTTTGAATCCACACGGTTGGAAATTTCTTTCTTGTTTCTCAGATTGTCTGCTAAATTAAACATGTTGTATGGTACGTACTTTTTTCACTAGGAAACGTTTAACTGTACAGATGCTGGATCACGCTCTTGAGGTACTTTTTTATTCTTGATAGAAGTTATTTTTAATGAATACTGATCAACAGTATCACAGATTTTCCACTATGGATAAAATTTTACTTTGATGAAATAACATAGTGTTTGTTATACAGTAATATTGACTGATGACCACTTTTCATGCACAATTTATTTCTACTACTCATAATCATATCAAGGTAATTACTCACACAACATTATTACTTCATTTATACACAGGAGTAAAATTGACTAATAGATATTTGAATAAAATCAATATAAGATAAGAAAGTACATTCAGAAATGATAATACCAGTGTTACCAGTAAAACATAATCGGATAGGAAATAAGATGCTTTTATAGTAAAATAAATAAGTAACTTGTTATAATGTTATGAGTTGAATAGAATTGAATGCATTTTAACATTATTTATTATCCTCTCATTTGACTGGTGGCAATAATATCTTCCATACATATCTCTGGTATTTGCATTGAGTCACTTCTATTGCATGTCTTGAGTGTAGATTCACTCAGTGAACCAGGATTCAGGAATCAACCACTCTCTCTCTCCCCACCTAACTTTATCACTCTTTATGATTTTGACTCTATCACGCACACCCTATTTTATGACTGTGTGTTAAATCATGTAGTGCTGTCGCTCAGCTGTTTTCTAAATTACTTATCTTCGTGGGATCAATCATTCTAGCCTTAGATGAATTCTTATCTTCTGACAATCTGACTACCCCTGACCTACTAGTTTGACTTATATAGTTGACCTTACTCACAGTCATTGCAAGGTATTTTTTAAATTATATTAGTTTGTTTAATTGGGTCCATTGGGTCCGTCAGCCTACAGAACTGTATAACACTACACTGTGTGATTTTATTAGAATTAAATTTTATCCATAATGGAGTTAAACTCCACCACAGTGCCCAAGTTTTATCCTTATATCAATATCACAGAATCTGTCAAGTAAAAGGTTTTGTAGATACGGTTGGAATACAAAATTTTTCACAATATTCAGCAGGTTATACAACAGAACGCATTGTTTGGTTTCCTGACATTCGTATGTAATCAGTTGAAACCATTAAAGAAAGATTAAATTTTCCAATGTGAGAAAGAGCACGAAACCAAAGCTGGTGACGTTTTTCCAACTGATATACATTGCATAAGATTTGGCGCTCTCATAGTCCAGTTACCTTAGTGGATAATGCTATAGAGTTTGAAATGGAGGGCACAGCTTTCCGGCCTCAGTTGGGACACCAACATTCTATAAGGAATACAGAAATACTCTGCTGACGAGTCCGAAATATGACTAAACGTGGACATTGGATTCCATTGCAAATAGCTATCCACGAGAATAATTCGTGTTACATTTCAGTTGCCTCACGGACACCAGAATGAATCGAATTTTGAAGAGTGAAGTGTAGGGATTTGACTCAAGTTTGATCACGGAACGATGTTAATTAGAGAACCATTGAAAACTTAGGTGTTCTTGCTACCTGTTTTGCCCTCGTTTTTCACTCTTCAGCGGTAAGCAACCACCGTGGTCCGAAAGAACGACCTACTGAATACAGGGCGAGCTCGTAGACCATTCAGCCACTGATATGCAATCCAACGCCCCATGAATTCCACCTTTAATCAATTTCGTGATTTTAGCGCGACCACTAGCCAGCGTCATCACTAGTAAGTATTTTTCTTCACGCCCGGTGGTCATGACTTCTCCTCAGAACTTCAGCCAGTCACCAGCAAGCATAAGATCATTTTCAAGAGTTATTTATAGGGGTTTGATTGATTCAAGGTAGATGTCAACGTGAAGCGATATCGACGGACGAAAACTTGGAAACTATACATCGTCTTTATGTAAAAGTCGAATGATAGTTTATTTGATATAACATACATGGACAATGACTAGACAATGTTCCAATTCAAATTTACTTCTGCTTGTAATTATGCTAATGTATTCAGATAACTTGATAGGTTACCTTACAAAAACAGCTCTACTCCCTCATGTTGTGTGTTACAGTTATCCATCTTTGCGAGGCAGGTATTACATCGTTTCGACTTCATGTGTTTGGTGTTGATTTGATAAATTAAATACTTCTCTTTATCCCATATAATATATATACATTTCGGAATAGAGATGATAATAAATATTTAGAATGAAATGCAGATAGATTAGGCACATATGAGGGGATCGTCGAGTGAAATGGAGCGCTAGGACATCGCTCGAGTAAGACCTGAATGGGAAACGATGAGTGGGGCGTCCGAGGGTGATAAAGTAGAGATCGTGCAAGAGGGAGGCGAGAAATTATCAGCATTTATCTGGCCATTTAAAGGGGACTGCAGAAAAAAGAAAAAAAGTGGAGACGTACAGTTGAAGCCCTATGTTCAAAATCAAGAGAACAGAAGTAACAACGATAATGAGAGCTACTGTCAAAGACCGAAGTGAAGAAGAAATATCTTTTCCAGTCAATGCCCGATATCTTCTGAAATTTTAAATGGGGATTTCCATCCCACTGAAATTTTTCCACCGAACACAGGGAGCTTCTGAGAATAATGAAAATATTTCTTGAAAGTTACAATATTTTTACCATGTAGCTCCACATTTTCTATATCCTCTGACCGTGAAAATAATATTTCACCAGTGTTTTTAAGGCTTGAAGTAACCTTCAGCTATTCCGATACATTCTCATGTAAAAACAAAACTTTAATCCATGAATCCTTAAATCTTATCCAATTTTGCTTCACATTTATTGTATGGTATACGAGCTTGCCTCGTAACCGGAAGGTCCTGGATTCGAATCCCAGTGGTTGCGTACTGCTGATGATTCCCAAACTAGGGTGAAACAGCAGCTGTCCAGTACTCCAGTGCTGGTATTCAATGGTTCTCTGACTGATATCAATCCGTGATCAACTCGTAAAAACATTTATTGTGGTAGAATAATCCATCTGAAAATTCCCCAGTGAATAATCTGCTTACAATAGCGATACTTATTTGAATATTTCAACTGACTATGCAGATACAAGGCTTTTGTGCATATCTGTGTACTATTATTCTAAAATTTGTATTTCTCCTTCTCACTTGAGCTTCTGTGTTTGTACTACCTTGGAGTGATTGTTGTTTTCAGTTCGTCTTCGTGCTGTTGTCTGAAGGTTATGTTAGTAACTATGTATTTTTCGTATAAGCTGCTACTGCCTGATAGTTGTATTATTATTGTTCCTTTGGGTTCCGAGTGGAAAATAAGGCTTTAGCTGCTCATCTCCACTTTCTTCTATTCTCTGCCGTCCTCTCCACCTGGCTAGGCCCATGATCGCCCATCTTCTCTCGTCTCCTTTTTGCCACAAAATCCCCTCAAAATCACCCGGAGACTCAATACCTGACTTGTCGTTTCCCGGTTGGTTTCCACTCGAGAAATGGCCTGGCGCTCTATGTAATTCAGCGGTCCCCACAGCGCATGCCCGCTTCATTTCCATGTTATCCCACACATTTGTTGAGCATTCAGCTCTTGATTGGTTTGTTCCCAGCGAGAGTTTCTCCTTACTTATTCTTTCTAGCTCATCAGCTGGCCATTTGATCTTCAGTGTGGAGCCAGGGAAGTGGGCAGTTGTGGATAAAAGTTTGCAACAGGCTGCTGAAAATCGTTTCCGTGACACCCTGGCCTAGTTTCTGATCCGTATAGAAGGTGTGTTGAAAATCCGAATCTTGTTTCTTGTGTTGAGTGAGAGCAGGGGATTTCCGAATTGGATTCAGGTTGATGAATGCGTCTTTTGCTTTTCCGATTCTGGCTGCCTTTGGCATCTTAATCCTTGCTGTCCTTCTGTAGTTGAGACAATACTTCCCAGATAAGTGAAGAAATTGCCCTCTGTTAAATCTTTCCTGTTGATGGTGACTGATGCTGGCTGATTTTGTTGTTGTTGAGGTTTGTTGGTTGATTATCTCCATTACCTTTGTCTTCTCTATGTTCACCTACAACCCTTTCTTCGCTGCCAGCATCTTCTGCCAGCTTTTTGGTAGCCATCTGCATGTCTTCACTTTTGTGTCACATTAAACATAAATCATCCCAGAGCGAAATGCAGATTTTCTAGAGTCTTTTTGTTAGTCAGTGCGACGTATTCTTGTCTTCTCGCTCCCCGCACACAGTCTGAGGCATAATCCAGTCCATCACAATTAAGAATGTCATCAACGGTAATAGGTGGGGAGCCTCGTCTTACCCAGTCTTTACTTCAAAAGCTTCGCCGAGTCCTACATTATAAGTCACCTGACATGTGGCATTATCATATAGCCAGTTGTTGAATGAGATTGATGAAGATCTGGGACACTGCACGCCGTACTGTTGAGGCAGTTTCCAAATTGCTTCTCGGTCAACGCTACCGAAGGCCTTTCTGAAGTTGATGGAGTTTCGTGGTGGAGGTCTGACTGCCGTTCTATGCTTTGTCCGATGGTGATAATGCACAAAGTTGCAATTTGATCAGCACATGATTTGCCGTTCCTGAATATACCTATTTCAAGCTAGTGAAGTTCTGCGTTCAGCGCATCTTTTATTCACGTTAGGATGATGCAACTTAGTATTTTACTTAGCGCGTACAAGAGCATTATTATGCTACAGTTCTTGTGGATAGAGGCGTAAGTCGCCCTTCTTTGATAGCTTAACAAGGTAGACAGCCTTTCATTTGGTCGTTAGGCACCTGTTTTTCCTCCCAAACGTTTTGCAATAAAGTAAAAAAAAATGCATTCTTCCATATCGAAGCATGTAAATAATCACGGACACAAATTTGATCGGGATAGTGTACAAATCTTAAGTAGACAAAATACCAAAATTACTGCCAGGGAATTCCTAGAAGCCTGGTTGGTACTCAAGTGAATCAGCAACTGATAAATATACTAATATAGACCAAATTTACCAACTAATAAATTATAAATCACATAACAAGGAAGTTCAAATTCCAAATCAATAAACATATGATAAATAGAGAGGTAAATTAATAACCAATCACAGCAATGGTTGTCAGGAGATATAATTATATCATTCATTGAGAATGAAAATAAGTTTATTTCACACTAAAATACCGCGCTGAAGATGCTGTCTAGAATGACAACGAAAGCTCCGCAGTTAATTTAACTAGCTCAGAGGACACAACTAAATCAAAATTAATTTATCTTTTAAGGAAATACAATGTAATTTCCAACTTCTTTAGTAAACTATCAATTGAAATGAATTTCGAAAATAGCTTCAGAAGTACTGAAACAAAATGTTAAACTATAGTTTACTATTTTCGTCAGTTTACTTAAGAGATCAACTCATGATCACCAGACAGAATTGAATTTCAAAATTTCAATCGAAGTTATCCTGTAGAAATGTTTTTCTTTTTGACGATATTAGATGGTTGGAGGCGATCGCCAGGAAGCTCTACCTAGACCTAGGTTTCGTGCTATTTGACACTCACCAATCAGCAAGTCAGGCGTATCTGCAACCTCGAAGGAGCTCATGTCCCTTCTGAGGTTCAAACCCACGTAGTCCAGTGCTGCAATCAGGGACGTTACCACTAACCTACTCAAACTCGTGATTGACCTCCTGTAAGACTGTATTGGATACTTTAATTGGACTCGAGTAACTAGTATCCTGCCGTTTACCTCCGACCATCTAATATCATCAAATCAATGTACACAGTGATGGCGAGCTACCTAGAATGGTAACCACACTGCAAACCTGAATGACAGAATTCAGTCTGCACCAAAGAAAGGCCTGGACACGGCACACTAGTTACTAGTGTCCAATCAGAGTTTGAAAAATGATAATAAAACGAATTAAATAAGCTGTTTTACCCTTAAATGATCCAAAAATGCCTCCCAATTAGACTGAGGAGTATCAGTAAACAAGTTAGACAAGTTTGTGTTCATATGTATTCACCGAGGTAATTGAAGACAAGTATTTTATTTGACTCGCTTATCTCTCTTGCCCCAATTTTCAGTCTTCACCAAAAGTCATCGATGCGGAAAATAAAAATAAATAATACCAATCCTTAACCTAACCATGAACCTCAACCAAACCATAAACGTAACCCTAACGAGCAATTAACACATTCTTCAAACAGTACATGGAAACAAAGTTGGGATCAAAAGTTTGCGGCCCACTTCACAACAGAGTTAATAGTGGCTTCATAATAATGGTAAGTCTCGTTATTCAACGACTAGTATGCGTTCAAGGTCATTCGAGTGATCAGACTCTTGGACTGTAATACTTTAACTTGGCTTTAAATCATTCTGACTTACTCGTCAGTCTTTTGGCTTGATTACAGAAACATTTAAGCGAACCTACCTTTAATGGCTTTGAATGCGATGTTTCACAGTCTAATAGAATGTGGTGCTTTTATCGAATCAATACCAAACAATTGCAATTGAAATGACGCAACACCTTACCTGGGGAGAAAATTGCAGTAGAAAATTTCAGGGACTAAGGACATATAGTTATAAAAGAACTATGAAAGTCATGTGGAATGCATCAAAACGATTGTGAGCAACAATAAATGGTGTACGAAAATTTATCGATTTCCTAATACTGTATGACTTACTGTATGTTATATTGGGTCACAGTTTAGACAGGAGCGGAAAAGATTTTTTATTGTGCCTTGATATTTTAATTCTGGGATTCGATTGGCTACTGGGTGACTTCAGTCACAGAACCATTGGAAAATATGAGAGCATTAGACAGCCAGCTGTGTTGTCGTCCTTTCGGGCTCTTTAGCGGTATGCACTCACTGAGGTTTTTACCCGAGATCTTACGGTCATAAGGCAAATTTGTAGGCCATTGAATCACTTGAACCTAAACCCATGGCCCACGAATTCCAACTCGTGCCAATTTACGATATAGACGGCGCAACTGCCAGCCAATGGAACAGGTCACTTACCTTACTTGGTGGACTAAATAGTCAAACTTGTAACCATTCGAATCCCTGCCAACCAAAATTTCTTTGATGAATCTCATTCCCACTAGGAACTGGCTCTATACAGGAAGTCACTTAAAGTTATTGAGAGTAGTCATAACTAGCGGGAACTACTTACCTCAGCTTAACTGGGATTTAATTTGTGGATGGTGAGTAGCAGTGGAATCCAGGATGCGCATTTCGTCCTATTTGGGACTCATCCTCCAGCTGGATGTACCTGAATTTCCCAGTGAGTGAGTGATGATGTTCCCACCGAGGCTCGAACCCAGTGCCCTTAATTTCAAACGCGAAAGCTTTATCCACTAAACCACTTGGGCAACGGGTCATATTGATTGAGTTGAATTTTAGATTTTCACGTCGATTGAGTGGACCGAAGTGCTCGGTCTCAGGTTGACATGTCGGCTTCTTGAGGTGGCTCTTGTAGCCCAAGTGTTCTAGTGGATAACACTTTTGCGTTTGAAACCATGGGCACTGGGTTCGAGCCTCGGTGGGAACATCATCACTCACTGGGAAATGCAGGTACATCCATCTGGAGGACGATTCCCAAAAAGGACGAAATGCGCATCATGGCTGGATTCCACTGCCACTCACCATCCACAAATTAATTTCTAATTAAATGCCTAGACATCGTCGAAGCATCTGCATAAGAAGTCGACATGTCAACCTGATACCGAGTACTTCGGTCCAATCAGTCGACGGGAAAATCTAAAGTTAAATTAAATTAACTGAGATTTATTCATACACCTATAGTCTTTACGTGGATATTTGTATGTCACGTGATGCATCCTTAAGTTTTGAAGACCGTTCTTATTTTTTTTTTGGTTCCATTTCTTTCTCTGTAATTCTGAACATGCAAGTTAAAAAAAAAGAAATAGTAAGTGTAACCTTTTAAGTTGAAGTTTTCTTTTGTAGTCCACTCTAGTGAAAACATTTGATTGACATTAATTATGCTTCTAGTCTTACTTTGTTTTAATATATTTCAGTGTACAAGCATTTTTCTGAAAGTGTTTTTTTTTGAAAAAATAGCGCTTACTATTTGGTTTTTTTTTGTGATTACGTTAGAAACAAACATCCCAAACGTCCATTTGCTGTCTGCATTTTTTCAAAATAAGACTATTGCCTCGTAGTTTCAGGAATATTCATACAAACAGAATGGCATACTTATTGTCTTATGAAACATATGTATATATAAAAATATATGACATTTCGAGTAAGAACATCGAAAAGAATTTCTACTTTACTTAGTCAAAATGAATTTTTGATTTTTGCGTTAATTGACTGAACCGACATTTTTGAGCTTTTGTGTTACAAAATTCCCGACGATTAACTGGAAGAAATTTTATGAACGGTGACTAACATTAGTGGAATCCAGAACCCAAGTATTTCGTCCTATTTAGGACTTATCAACTAGATGCAGTATCATTCTGCAGTATTTGATGGTTCTTCCACTGAGACTAGAAAGCAGTGCATATCATTTCAATTGCAAAAGTGTGCTGGATTCCAGTTTTCGTGGGAACATTGTCACTTACTAAGGAATGTAGGTATATCCAAAGCCTCAGGATGGTCGGGGGTGGGTGCCTTGCGCTGCGGGTTGGCCACCCCTCCGCACACCTCTTGAAATGCTCCCATATGACCGCGCGTCTTACATGGCCTCTCCTGAGGAAGTCCTACTCACTGCCTTCACGTGGCGGAGGTGTTTTTCACCAAAGTGAGAGGGCAAAAGCGGATGCCCGGCGCTCTTCACCGGGTTGACTGTCCATTGGATGACAGTCTAGGGGAGATGGCTAAACCCTGATTCCAAACCTCCAACGACTGGCGTATGAAGCTCACTGGAGCTCACCGGCAGACGTATGGACAAAGGGCTTGTCGGATGTCCTGGATGTCTGGCCCCATTCAAAAAGGCGTTTGAAACGAACTCCGGTCACCGGCTGCCAATGGATGGTGGACTCCCTATTCCACTCCTACTGCGTTGTAGGTCACACTTGGTTGTGTAAAGGCTAGAGCTGCACTCTCAAAAAAAAGGCCGAGCGATTCTGGGAACATCACTCGTACCAAATTCCCATGAAACTTCATGAACTCTCTTACAAACGATGTCGCAGGGTGGACAGCTGAAAACATGGCTTGGTACAGTCAAGGCTGATATGGAGTGCCTGGGGCTACAAACCGTCTACGGACTCCGTCTGTGGAACAAGAATTGGATAACCCTGTCGCAAATCCTTGCATCAGATCGCCGCGCCTGGGTAGCGATGATTCGAGATGTTCATGAAGCCGGCTCATCCTCCCGTAGGAGATAGCCGAAGTAAAGTAAAGTAAGTAGGTATATCCAGCTGATGTACCACAAATAAGACGAATTACGCATCCTGGATTCCACTGTTTGTCACCATCCACTAAATACCGTCTATATTACCTTAATAAAGTATGCGCAGTTGTTATGTATGAGATATTAGGACCTTGTAGACTACGAGCGAATCTAACTTAATGCGCTGGCTAATCTGTCCTAATCGCACGTCAACAACAACAACAATACCGCCGGGCACGCAAGACAAAGAAAGAAGACTGGACGTTGATACGAGAGCTTTTACTGTCTCTACAACAGTCGAAATGTTAAACAAAAACTCCGTATTTATACAGTTAGGAAAATCAATGTCACATTTTAAAATATTAACAAACCATGGGAATTCAGTAATTAAAATCAATAATCATGCAGATGCGGGAAATCAATGATCATGCAGGTGTGGGAAATAAATAATGAATATTGATGAGTCACCTGTGTATATATCAGCAGTCATACCTTTAGATTCACAAGTGTGCGATTCACTATAGAGTATATACCAAAATGGCTGAAACAAGTAGCTTATGAGGACTAAAACGTTCGCGTTGTGTTTCGCGATCGGCAATATACGCCTTCATCAACCTGAAACCAGTTTGGAAATCTTTCGCTCTCACTTAGCATAGAGAGCAAGATTCGAATTCTGTTCAAAACAAATGTGAAGTCCGTTCTTCTATATAGATCAGAAACCTGGCCAGCGTGTCACAAAAATGATTTCCAATAGGTTGCATACTTTATTCAACAGCTGCCTTCCCTGGCTTCATACTGAAGATGAAATAGCCGGGCAGAAAGAAGTGGTAGCAAGAAACGGAGAGAACAGACCAACGGAGAACAGATTGCTTGACAAATATGCTGGAAAAAATGGAAATGGATCGGGCATACATTGAGGAAACCTTTGGACGACATCGAGCTCAATGAAAGCAGTTTCTCGAGTGTTGAATTAGAATTTTAAGATTATTTATTATCCTCCTCTGATTTGACCGGCAGTAATAATATCATCTTCCATATCTATGGTATTTGCGTTAAGTCACTTCTGTTGCATTTGTTGGGTGTAGACTCGGTGAACAAGGATTCAGTGATCAATTTCTCTCTCCACCTACTTACATTACTTCTTAGAATTCTAGCCCTCTCCCACCCTATTGTGTGGTTGTGTGTTAATGCATGCAGTGCAGTCGTTGAGCTTTTTATAAATTACTTATCTTCTCGGGGTCAACCGTTCTTACCTTAGCTAAATTCTTATGTTCCGACAATCTGACTACCCTCGACCTACTAGTTTGACCTTTATCGTACAGAGCTTGTCCCACCTGAATGACTTTGTAGGTTTCAATGCCACCCTGATTCTTGCTTTATTGAGAATCCTACGTAGTGAGGGTCTCAGATATCCCCTCTTTATATGGTATAACAGTGAATGACTTATATTCTCTCTTATTTATTTTATCATTAGTAGTTTTACAATTATTTTTATTTTGCTTTTAGTCTTTACTGATTCTCCTAATAAATTTTATAGGACAGTTATTTGATACCAACGCTTCTTCTATCTGTTTTATTTCATCATTTAGGCTTTTCTTGTACTACTTTGTGCTACTACTCGGTTTGTTAGACACCTAACTAAACCTGCCTTCAGAGACTGTTAACGGATGAGATGAATTCAAGTCTAAATATCTATTAGAATGCGTTGGTTTTTCATAAACGCTAGTGTGCAGTTTACCTTTTTCTATTCGTTTTATTTTATAATCTAACTTAGCTAATTCTCCTTATTCATTTTCCGATTCAAATGTGAATTTTATTGCTTCTACTAGTGAGTTAATATGTGTCTAGAAGCTAGAGATATGTTCTATTTTGAAGACTTCCAAAACATGATCATCGGAGGTGACATATGCTAGTACACAAGGTAACTGTTCATTAGTTATGTTCTTGGGTCCCAAAATGTACTCCGAAATGTTTGACAACTCTCTTTCCACCAAAATATCATGTATTTATCCAGGGAGACAAAGAAGGAATATCATAAAGGATCGATTTTCGACCTTGGTCAGATAGCACTGTACCGCACTCACAGCCTGCTGTCGATTAATACTTTATTTAAAGATCCTGGAGGAATAGAAAATATCATGAAATGAACTCTGTTGAAAACGTTTTGCATTAAATAAACACTTTACGAAATAAAACTTGTATTATTATTGTCATTAACATATTCATTCTTTCGGTACCATGGATGTGCAATTCCAATTTGACAACACTCTTTACCGCCAAATAGATGGTGTAGCTATGAGCAGTCCACTTAGCCCTGTTTTAGCAGATATATTCATGTCCAACCTTGTAAGAACAAAGTTGAAGCATGCAATCGACGAAACAACTTCCTACTGTCGATACGTTGATGACACATTTATAGTGTGCAAAAATGAAAGTCATGCTTCACACTTACTAAAATTATTCAATGATGGACACGCCAATATTGAATTCACTATGGAACATGAAAGTGACGGGAAGTTCCACTTCCTCGACATTGCCAGGCAACACCTAGAAGACGGTAGTCTTCTGAAGTCAATTTATCGAAAGCCTACATGGAAAGGACAATAGTTACATTTTAATAGCTTTTGTCCAAATGGCTTTAAACGTGGTCTAGTCAAGACTTTGTACTGTAGAGCGAGGAGAATATGCTCTACAGAGAAACTAGAGGAAGAATTTAAGTTTCTTGAAAAGACATTGAAGAGCAATGGGTACCCTCAAAGGTTCATCAACAAATATGGAAGATCTGAAGTCGCAAATGAAAAACAAATCACAGTAGGAAAAAAGTCAATCTACTTTCAGCTTGATTATAAAGGCGAAAGCATTGCAGCGATGATCAACAGAAGGCTGAACACATCACGAGCCATAGCCTATCCTGCAGCTAAGCTCGTTCCCGTCTTTCGAACAACTGGCTCTTTGGTGCAATCAAAAATCGATAGATATTCTTCTCATGTTAACTCCAACTGTATATACAAACTTACATGTATCTGAGGGAGCAGTTACATTGGAGGAACAGAAAGAAGGGCATATCTATGATTTTCTGAACACGTTAAATAAGCCTATGTCTAAAGAGAACAAATGCTTTAAACAGTGCCATCGGCAGGCATCTCGTAGACACGGGTCGTGAGGTGGAAATCGAGAAATCCTTTAAAATTATCAATAGACAAGGAGCTCCATTCTCCTCAAGTTTGCCGAAGCAATTTCTATCAAACGCTTCAAACCAGATTTATGTGTTCAGAAAGACGCGGTTATCAGTCTTTATTCGCCCTGCCTGGTAACTGGATATTTTCACCTCTCTTTCATCCGATTACGTAATGCTGAAAGTTTCTATTGTGTAAGATTATTATTGTTCGGAATTGTGTTTAATATTGCATATATGTATATATATATTATTAGTGTATGCGTATATTGATCGATTGATTTTTGTTTAAAATGAACTCTGTGCAAGTATGTTAAATTGTTTTTGTAGATGCATTAAATAATGTCTTTGCCCTGTAAGCAGCTGACGAGAAGGCGACGAAATAAAAGATGGTACCATTTTATTCTGCTAAAACTGTAGTTGTTGCTTTGTTCAAATTCATTAGCGGGAATAAATGTATAAGATATTGGTCAACTGGTTGCAGGCTTGATCAGTTACAGAACTATTGGAAAACCTGAAAGTACTGGACAGCTGTTTTGTCCCAGTCTGTGGCTCTTCAGAATTAAGCGTGCACCGTGATTTGAACCCAGGAACTTCAGTTAGAACGTGATCTCATTGGCCAGTGAACCACTGGGAGCCGGTACAACCGCCCATTAATTCTATAAATATATACATATATAGTCAACCAACAGTCAGTGTTATAGGTGACATGATGGCCCAGGCTAATCAGATTGTAACCAAATTTGTAGCGCAAAAATTTCCTCAGGATAAAGAACAGTTCTGAATTTATGGTTAACGAGCTGAGATTTCATAAATTCCCACTAAGTATCACTTTGGTAAATTTACTAGAAGCATGAAATCCTGAATGTCCGAAGCACAAAACCATTCCGCTTTGTTTATTCATTCACTGGGAAGTCCAAAAGCTTTGTATTTGACTTCAATAACATTAAAATAGATTTCATAATTAGATAGACAAGGGATGGACATAAAATGTGTTAAATTGATGAACAAATCTTTTTATGAAACGTTGAATGATCATTTCGATGAATTCATTAAAACGATGGTGATGTTTTCGTGTAGACAGTCCATATACATTTTATCGAAAAACAAAAATTATAACATAAACCCAACACTGATTGAATGCTTCTATGTTATGATTTTTACCTAAGCAAATAATGCTGAAAAGAAACTGATTCATTCTGCCATCTACTGAACGATAAAGCGTCAAATTTTATAGTACCCATGTAGTATTAATCCTTTTTTTAATTTAGGTAGAAGGATACTTGAGTTTGAGCTAAATCCGATCGCTTCAGGATCTAGTCATTACTCTGTCATCACCATAAGACAAATACTGATTGAATAATTTGGATTTAGATTTCCTCGACTGAAAATGTGAGCCGCCACAGGATTACCTTGGTATAGAATCAGGGGTATGAAATCAAAACCTGGTTGCAGTTCCTGAAGTGTTTTCAAGTAGTGGCAAAGATTTGTGGCTCACGTGAATGATTTTCAATTAGTTGTATTACTTGAGCTGACTGGTTGATTTAATTACGAAGCTTTTGTCTTCCTTTTAGACAACATCATCAGTGCAGGATTTAGTACAAAAAATAGTTAAGTAAATTCAATAATCAAATATATGAACAGATAAAAGGAACACCTATGAGATCGCCCATATTAGGATCAATAGCTGAAACCATTATGCAAAGATTAGAATTAAAAGCCTCACCGATAATTAAGCCGAAACTATGGGTACATAACGTTGAGTATTCAGAATACAGCCACAGATTAATAAACAACATATATGAAGACATTAAATTCATAAGAGAAGAAGAATTAGATAACAAAAAACCATTTCTAGTTGTCTTAATTAGGATAACTAACACAGAAAATTTAGAAACACAAGCATAGAGAAAATCGATGCACACAGACCAAGTACTCAACTATAATAGTAAAAAGCCAACCCAATTACCCACAAAATAAACTGTTTGCAGACATTGTTTAAAAGCGTTCAAACCGACACTGTATCACTCCTGTGTTGAAGCGAATTTAGGCGAAATACCAACTAACCGTCTTCAAAAAGGATGCATAACCCCACAATTTCATCAAAAACACTTTAAACTCGATTCATAACACTAACAACAAGCCAACACCAAAGACTACATGAAAATTCATTCTACCATATATAAAGAACATCTCTGAAATAACGGATAGAATATTCAAATCGTTTGAAATAGATATAGCACACAAGCCAACCAGCCAGAACAATCACTTCATTCTCTGTGCAAACCGAAAGACAAATCCAACAGAAAAAGAAGATAAAATTAATGCCACCCACAAAAAATTGTACATCGGTCAAAGTGGGCGTCCTCTTCGAATCAGAACCGAAGAACACAAACTGGCTGTAAAATGACATGATATATATTCTTTCATTTCAGTGCATGTAGATAATTATGGACACCATTTCGATTGGTATTATGTCGAAATTTTAAACAGAGGAAACACCAAAAATACTGCCAGAGAATTCCTAGAAGCCTGATTGTACTCAAGCGAATCAGCCAGCGATCAACAAACATATTAATATAGACCAAACTTAGCAACTAATAAAAAGTGAGTGACTTGACAATAAAGTTCGAATCCCAAGTCGATAAAAATGACCAGTAGAGATGTAAATTAACAAGCAGTCACCACAGCGGTTGCCAGGAGATACAATTACACCATTCATGGTAAATTTAAATGAGTTCATTTTATTCTAAAACCTGCGGTGAAGATGTCGTCTAGATAGGGGACGACGAAAGCTCCTCAATTAAATCAAGCTGCTCAGAGGACATAGCTATTTCAACAAAGACAGTGCATTTCCATTTTTGGAATGTCATCTTTCAACGGATAATTTTTTAGTTACGCTAGAGATGTGTTCACAAAAACAGGTTCTACTGAAGATCTCATGGCCACTATATCAACCTGTCTGTACATTTCATTATTAAAAAAGAACTGAACAATTCTTGTACATTTAAGAAATAGTTAATACATATTACTAGTAGGAAAATTAGTGCATAATTTCCTGTCTATAATTTGTTTGCAGGTATATTTTGAAACCCCATAGCTAATCTGTTAGTCTGCGTTAAACGTTTATCCACCACATAACTGGCCATTATTGTAACGATTATAAATATTATATTTTATAATTGTAAGAACCTGAAGGGGAGAGATTATTGAGACAAAAATATTCGTCGTTCAGATTGACTTTTCATCTTTGTTAATAATAAAGATAATATTATCAGTCTTGAAATGAATCAAATTTTGCAAACCATTGTTTTAAAACTAGTCTGATGCTCACTAGTGACTAACTACAAGAGAAAATCGGCTAAAGCTCTAGTGGAAAGTCATCACCAGTGGATATCATCAAGTTGAAAATGAAAGTAAATATTCGCCAACGACACTGACTGGTGGTCGTGCTAAAAATCGTCAATTTGCGTAAACTTCAGTTGATGGGTGATTGGCTAATATTCTATTGTCTGAGTAGACAACGACGTCGCCTCGTAACATGTAGGTGCTGACTTTGATCCCTCTTTTGGCTGTATACTACTGAAGTGTCCTGAACAAGAAATAAGCGGCTATCTAAAGCCCCGTCGTATCCAATGGTTTTTTAATTGAGTTCATTGCATGAAATCAGTCATCTCCTAGAAAAGTGACATTTAAAACTTATTATCATGAATAACTATACCATTTTGTATACACAATGTTCTCATTCTAACGACAAGTCCCCGCGTTGGATTTATAATTAATATTGATTTGTGAATTCACATGTATATATATATATATATATATATATGAGGATAAAGCCTGATGCAGTCTAAATAAAAACAGTATTGTCCGCTTTCTTATGAATTTATTTATTCCGTGATGCTGATCTCTGTAGCAATCAATAGAATCCTCACCTTCATACAATATATCAAATGCAGAAGCAAAAGAAGATGAACTGAGCACACTTTATTAAAATATTCAAGTGACACTGAATCTTGAATAGGACTCCGAATGAAGAGCAGTTAAGTAAGCGTTTGAGTGCGACACTGCGTAGGTCATGTCAAGAAGAAACAAAAACCAGTGAAATTAGGTCGTATTACCGAAGCTATGTGTTTCATATGGAATCCAAGCAACAATTGGTAATAATATCCGATTGAAATGCCGATTGCCTCCAACCATCTAATAGCAACAATTCACAGTGCACCGTGATGGCAAGCCACCTAGTGGCATGACGGCAACATTGCAAACTTGACTGAGAGAATTCAGTCTAAACTAAACAAAGGACTAGACATGAAGTCAACTGGTGGACGGTGACTAGCAGTGGAATCCAGAACAAGGCGCACTACGTCCTATGTGGAGCTCGCCACCCGGATGTACCTGCATTTCGCAGTGAGTCAGTGATTGCGTTCTCACCAACGAGGCTCCGATCCAGCGCACATAGTTTTAAACGCCAAGGAGTTATCCAATAGACCACTTCGGGCACGATAGCCACCTTTTTTGAAACGGGTCTTATTAATTATTTAATTCAATTTGAGATTTACCCGTCGATTGACTGAACCGAAGTTCTCGGCCTTAGGCTGACATGCAGTTGCTTTGAGGACATCTGGTCATGTAACTTGAATTGCACTAGTGACTAGCAGTGGAATCCTTCTCGCGACGTGGCGATTTGTGTTCGTCGGTGGCACAGCGGTTAGGACTCTCGCCGATCATGCACATAGTCCGAGGTTCGATACTCCGCCGACGCACACCTGATATCCATGGTCGGCCTGCAAAATTTGGGCTACCGATATCACACGCTGAAAATTTCATACTTGTACCAAAATACTGTGTGGAATCAAGCTATATTAATAAAAATAATAATAATAAAATAAAAATTTCGTCATTTGACGGGATAATCTAAAATTTAATTAAATAATTGTAGCACCCATTGCCCAAGTGGTCTAGTGGATAACGCCTTGGAGTTTATAACTAGGGGCACTGGGTTCAGGCCTATGTGGTGAAAACACCACTTTTCACTGCCTAGGGAATGCAAGTACACCCGGATGACGAGTCTAAAATAGGATGAAATGCACATACCTGGTTCCACTATTAATGACCACCCACAAATTGGCCTCAGGTTACTCTACCAGACATCGTCCAAGCATCTGCACAAGGAGCCGAAATGTCAACCTGAGACAGAGCCTTTCAGTGAAATCAATCGACGGGTAAATCTAAAATTGAATTCACTAAAGGACTAGACGTATTACACTGACGTATTACTGACTAGTGTCCAATCAACCGAAGGAAAAGATTTCCTTATTAACTAGAGAGAAATAATATAAAGTCCTTAAAGCGGTACAAAAAAAAATTATACTATTAAATATTCAATGACTACTTTAAAACAATGTTCTTGTTTGCGTGCAGACAATCAACATACACTTTTTGTCGGAATTCACATGGAAGAACAAGGCCCCAATTGACGTCAATCATTTTAAGCGTCTCATTGTTATTCTACCTTTCTTTTCCTTTTTGGAAGCACAAAAATGTGATGTATGTGATTTTTTTTAAATTCAACTAATACTGTTAAAAAAAGTTAATTCATTTTCCTATCCTCAAAAAAAAATGAAAGCTTTTTTTGTATAATAAAACTATCTACTACTGATCAAGTGAAGTGAGTAGTTTTATATCAAACATGCAAACTAGTTGGCCAAAATGAACTAGTCAGGACACCAGATGGCTGTTTTGATCGTTTGGGGTCCAGCTTTTCAGTGGTACACGCGGTAAGGACCAGCTTGAAGAGCTGAATCAATTCAGACCAATTTGATTGGATGGAGGATTTCATCATATCAGTGATGTCAGCGACAGAATAATAGGAAAACCACCTAGGAGCACTGCATAACTGTTTCGTCAGCACAGTTTGGGACTTTTCAGCAGAACGTACCCACCACCGACAGGATTCGAAACCAGGACCTTCTGGTTACAAGGCGAGCTAGTAGACCATTCATCAGTCACTGGGACCCGATCCAATGGCCCAGACCAATTTATTTCTGGCTGGCTACATGGGCTAGTAAGTGAGTGGTGTACGACTACTCATATAATTCCATAAGTAGTATGTAAGTATACATGTCACAGGGATTACTGTCACTTAAACTTGAGTCAAAACTGAATTATTTATCACCTCATCATTACGCTTCCAACGTAGGACAAGATCGAGAAATTTGGATGATATCATCAGTTCTGGAACGTACGATGTTCGTTGCTTGTAGATTGAAGACAAATATAACAATTCATGACGTGAAAACATTTCAGGTCAACCCTGAAAGGTATTCTAACTGCTTTTTTCTATCCGATACGCTTGTTATAGTATAACTCTATGGTTCTCTTAAAGATAAGACAATGAAATGTATTTACGAGTTGGTCACGGATTGATATCACTTAGAAGACCGTTGAAAACCAGCAGTGGAGTACTGAAATGGACAGCTGTTTCATCCTAGTTTCGGGATAATCGGCAGGACCCACCCACTGAGGTTCAGGCCCATGACCTTCCGGTTACAAGGCAAGCTAGCTGGTATACCATTCAGCCACCTGGACCTGATTCAATGGCCAGTCCATGAATTCTAACTTCTACCAATTCATGATTAAGCGCGACCCAACCAATCTCGTCTATGGGACATCCATCCTCGCACGTGACATTTAATTGAAGCTCACTGGTCACGACTTTCCGCCAGAACTCCAGGAAACTCGAAACTGCAGAAAGTCGAGCATTAGATTAATTTTCTACAGTTGGTTTGTAAGGGTTAGTTTTGCTTTTACGAGTTGATCACGGAAGAATGTCCCACAGACGACATTGGTTGGTGGTCGTGCTAAATCATGAACTGGTAGAAGTTAGAATTCATGGACTGACCATTGAATCGGGTCCAAGTGGCTGAATGTTATACAAGCTTGCGTTGTAACCGGGATGTCCTGGGTTTGAACCCTGACAGTGAATGCGTACTGCCGATGATTCACAAACTAGGATTAAATGGCTGTCTGGTACTCCCTGGTTTTCAGTGGTTCTCTAGCTGATATCAATCCATGATCAACTCGTTAAAACAAATCTAATCCTTACAAACAAACTATAGGAAATAAAATGTCTTCCCAGAAATGATGTTCGTGAAACACTATTCAAGATCACTGATATAAAGTATTCCATGTTCCACACAAAGTACATGATTGGCTGGATCCCTTTGTAGACCGTGACAAATAAGAAGATGGTCATACGTATGACAGATAGAAAGACCCTAGAACATTTGGATTTCATGGTCGATTTATGTCTCCTACCTCATAAACTCGAAATTAAAAGAAGCAAAGCTGGAAAAACTGGTGGAAGAGGCAGAAAATGAAGACAAGACTTCGAGTAAATACATGGAAGACAGATGTGAGGAAGATACCTAACGAAACAACAACAACCACTAACCACAATCAACCTGAAAATTTTAAGGAAGCCGTCTCTTTTGCCTTCCTGGTAACAGATGAGGATGTCAAAGCCAGCAGGAATTCATCGGTCTGGCATCAGAGTAAGAACTGATAACCACCTTAAGAGTGCACTCCCAACAGACTGCTGAGGACACTCATCAACACATGGCTTCACTTGTCAATTCTGAAGAACACACGGAGACCAGAAACAACAAGTACCAAGAACCTGTTTCTCTTAAAGTGACATAACACATCACAGCCTCAGGGAGAATACTAAAGGGAATAAATTACTTGCATGTCTGAGATCGTTTTGGGAGGAGGAAGTAGTAGCATGTGAGTAGCCATTCAGCCAGCTGGAATTACAGAAAAGAAAGAAGTGTAATGGTGATATAAGTATAAAACTTAGGCACTGTGGTAGAGTATAACTCCATTGTGGATAAGATTTTATTTTGATACATCACACAGTTTTATACAGTAATATTAACTGATGACGTTTCTAGCACAAACTATTGCTCAAAATCATATCAAGGTACTCACACAACGGGAAACTTACGGAATCCTTTGAAGTGAGGACAGGAGTAAGAGAAGGCTGGCTACCTACTATCGCCAGTGATTTTCCTGATTGCAGTAGACTGGATAATGCGACAAACAGTGGGCAATGAGGAAACAGTCATAAAATGGCCTCACACAAAAACTTGGAGGATCTGGACTTCGCCGATGATATATGTCTGATTTCCCACAAACTGGAAGATATGCAAGTGAAAAGCAACAAGTTGTCGGAAAAAAGCGAGCATCAAAGATAGGACTTCAGGTGAACATAGAGAAAACAGAGGTGATGAAGATTCCTGGCCAACAGTGACAGCCACAGCAGCAACAACAACAGACAACAATCAGCATAAATGGGACGAACCTGAAAGAAACAACCTCTTTTACCTGCCCACCTGTGAAGCATCGTTTCAACTACAGGCGGACGGAAACGACGAGGATATCAAAGCGAGAATCGGAAAAGCAAGACAAGCTTTCACTACTCTCAAGTCTGTGTGGAGGTCAACAGCACTCAGCATCAAAAATAAGATCCGGATTTTCAACTCCAATGTGAAGTCAGTGCTACTATACGGATGGATCAGAGACTTGCACTGTGCGTCATAAAGAGCATCTCAAACAAACTATAGACCTTCATTAACAGTTGTCTTCGCTCAATACTCAAGATCAGATTGCCAGCCAGAAAAGATCAGGAACAGAGATCTGTGAGAGCGAACCAACCTGGAACCGACTGTGAAACAAAAATGCAGAAGGAAATGGAGATGGGTTGGCTATACTCTGAAGAAACCATCAAGTGACATCACTAGACAAGCCATTGCTCGAGTGGAACCCGAAAGGGAAGCGGCGAGTTGCTCGTCCGAGTGTGACTTGGAGGAGGGCATGTGAAGAGTAGAAGAAGAAAGCAAGTGGGCAGACTTGGAGCCAGGTGAAGACTCTAGCAGAGAACCGAACGCAATGGAGACGCACGGCTGAAGCCCTATGTTCCTCTAGGAATTAAACGAAACAGTAATAATAATATATATGCGTGCAGTTGACTAGATGTTTGGACAAAAGTCAATATGGGTTACTGTACATTCAGAAATAATTATAATAATATGGTGATGTGTCGCTAAATCCCTGCATTCCAACCTGAACTCAAGCAATGACTAAATGCCAATCATAAATTATAAATTAAACCACACTATGGAAATGGATTGCACTCAGCGTAAAGAATGAAACTCGAATTTTTAAAATCAATTTTAAGTTACTTCTTCTATATGGGTCAGCAATTTGACGCGTCACGAAAGTCATTAACAACAGTTTTCAGACTTTTGTAAACAGCTGCCATCACTGGCTCAATATTGAAGATCAAACGACCAGAAAGAATTAGCAACAATAAATTCTACCAACAAACCAATCAAGAATCTATTTCTCCAGGACAAACGCTGAGGAGATCGTCGAGTAATATGATGCACAAGGCATACCTTCGAATTGGAGCCAAGTCGGAAAGGCAGAGTTGTACATCCTATAGGGAAGAGATAAGAGACTATGGGTAATCGTGAAGCCACTTAAAGACGGCTGCAGAGAACAGGGTATATTGGCGATGTCCTGTTGAATCCTTATGTTCCACTAGGAACCCAAGTAAATAATAACAATAGTAATAAAATGAGTACCTACTCTTCTCACCTCCACTCTTGAAGTTTTATGTCCATTTTCATCTCCAGAAAGTTTTAAACACTTTTTCCATGAATATTTATGTTGGCTCTTAAAAATTTTACTCTTAACTCAAAATTTTTCAGTAAATATGCACTGCAGAGATAAACAAAACTATGAATGTTGTTAACGTAAATCCCAATAGTATTTATTGGAGGGAGGGTGGGGGATGAAGGGAAACGAGAAGGCGCAAAACTAATATCCAGACAGGTTCATCTTTGAATAAATTCATAACAAAGTCAGAATATAAAAAGACCAAAATAAACAACAACAAAACGAGGCAATATATCACAGTCAACAATACATTCCTCGTGTTACATAATTCCCAATAATAGGCAGGAATATGTAAGCGAAGATAAATGAGATTTTCCTGATTCGCAACAAAACCTCATTATTTTTTGTAATATTGTAATTAAAATTTAGATGAAAAGAGAGTTTTGTAAAAAATACCGCATTTGACTACTACTCGCATCGCCATATAAATTCATATTCCTGTTGATGGGTTTTAATAAAGTAGGATTTAAAAATTTGTCTGAAAGGTTAATTTGCATTTTTCTATTGTTGTTGTTGTTGATTGATTATGTCTCGGCGAAATGTTTCGTCTCTGCTGACATACCAGCTCCTTGAATGGATACTTCCGTGATGTTTGAGGATTATATAGGAAATATATTAAAAAGACAGTTGCAGTGAGGAAAAGTTTCTTTTCGACAAAGTCAGTAACTTGACTGTACATTCGTGTATTGACTTAGCCGATGGAAAAGTCTTTCCAAGTCATACACAGGATAGCAACACAAGCCTCAAAAGGAGTGGAATCAAAGCATCTAGACATAGCTGAATCACTAGTGATACAATAGTTTAACCACAGGCTATACATCCAAAAGAAATACATCCAAACTTTGTCTTCATTATGTCTATCAAAAGTAGTGCATTCTCTCAATAGTAATTATTCCACTACCCTTCTCATCCAAACAACGAATATTCTTTCGATAACTTCTTCTTGATCAGGTTCCACATTTATACGACAACAATAATCCAAGAAATATTGTTATTAATAGCACTAATGTCATTTCAAATTACGTAGGATCAATAGCACTGATCACAGATAGAAGAGGCGTTGGTGTTAAATAACTAACTATCCTATAAAATTCATTAGGAAGATCAAAAAAGGTCAAAAGCAAAATAAAAATAAAGGTAAAACCAATAATATTGATAACATAAATAAGAGAGAGAATATAAGGCATCTACATTTTGACAATATGAGAAGAGGACATCTGAGGTCCTAAGTAAAATTCACAATAAATCAGGAATTAGATGGCATTCATACCTACAAAATAATTCAGATAGCACAAGCTCTGTAGGCTAGAGGACCCAGTTGACCCACTTAGACAAAATAATATAATTTACAAAATACCTTGCAATCACTGTGAATGAGGTCGACTACATAGGTCAAACTAGTAGATCAGGAGTAGTGAGATTATCAGAACATAAGAACTTAGCTAAAGTTATAATGATTGTTCCCACCCGCGATGATAAGTGATTCAGAAAAACACTCAGCAATTGCACTGCATGCATTAACACACAATCACATAATAGGGAGCGCAGGACGGAATCAAAATCACAAGGAGTAATAAAGGTAGATGGAGAATGAGAGAGTGGTTGATTACTGAATCCTTGTTCATCGAGTCTACACCCAACACATGCAACAGAAGTGACTCAACACAAATACCAGAGATATGTATGGAAGATATTATTACCACCAGTCAAATCAGAGGAGGAATAATAAATAATGTTAAAATGTATTCAATTCAATTCACATTCTAACAAATTATTTATTTATTTTAGTATGAAAACAACTTATTTCCCATCTGATTGTATTTGATTGATAACACTGATATTAGTATTTCTGAATGTACTTTCTCATCTCTTATTGATTTTTGTTCAAATGTATAATCATCAAATTTTACTCATGTAGATAAATGAAGCAAGAAATTTGAGTGAGTAGTGCATTGATATTATTATGAGCACTAGTAATAAATTGTGCTCGAAATGTGGTTATCACTAAATATTACCGTATAACACTACACTATGTGATTTTATCAAGGTAAAATCTTATCCATGTTGGAGTTATGCCTTACAACAGTGCCCAAGTTCGAAACTTGTAATACACTGACAGATTACATTTCAGAAACACGAGTAAGAGATAATATATTAAATAAAACATAACGCTGAACTAAATGTCAAATCGTTTTGATATGGTTGTGTTCTCTGAGCTTGATAATTAGTTTGCGAAGCTCTCATCGCCCTACTAGGCGACATCTTCAAATTGAAGTATGCGCTGAAGATGTCGCCTATTAGGGCGACGAGAGCTTCGCGAATTAATTATCAAGCTTAGAGAACACAACCATATCAAAATCATCCACCTGAGCTACAAATCTTCTCTATCATATCTAAATGTCAAATCAATTAAGAAGAATAACAGAGTACCTCTGAATTTACAGGTTGAAATACTGGCAATAGTGGCTGGACGCACATCTTTTGCACGCCAACTCCCCAGTTGATTTAAGTAAATTGCAGTGGTAGCTGCTGTTTTGATTGCCCAGTATCTACAGGTTTTCAGAAATTTCTTTGATACCTAGTAGATGACATAGAAATGTTCCCCATTGTTAGCTTCGTGACCTATTTCCACGACGTGATACAATATAGAGCAAAGATCATTGCACTTGCTCTAAACAAGTAGGAAATCTACGTGTAAAAGAAACATGTCCAGCTAATATTGCTACCCTGGCCTACTGTCGAGGCTATGAATTCATAAATTAGGTGTTACTTCCCTCAGTTTATTTGATTATTATATATTATTATATTAACACATATTATCTTTCTCGATTAGTGATGCTTTTAAAGCTCAATCTGCCGATACTACTGATTCAGAGTAATTTAAATCTTTGATACTGTTGATAACAATATATATTACCGTCATAAAATTATAGGGCCTGATGAAGAAGAAATTATCGAAAAAACACTCTTTGTTCATTAATCAATCTTTTAAAATTTTGGTGGGCATCTTCAATGCATCTCCGACTGCACAAAAAGTCAATTTTTTCACTAATAACGATCCTTCTACATTTTATCTGATCCTGCTGATTATTTTGTTTCTATTACTTCTTATGCTCTATTTGTAATCCCATTAATTTGATCAGCTGACACAAAATAGTTCTGGAAATTTCTCACCCATTCTCTTCTCTGCAACCATCATTTTAATATTTCCCATAGCCTCTAGGTGTGTATATTCTGTAGTCTGAGGATTAACGTAATGTCAGTTTCAGTTGAAAGTAACCACTAGCAGATTCCATGATACAAATTTCATTCTCTCTTTGGTTCTCGGGAATTTGAAAATAATAATAATATTAATTTCAAGAAACAGAAGTTTGTTTCTTAAGGGGTGAACTCCCCAGCTCAGTGATGTAATACGTAATACGTCAACGCTGAAAGCGATGGCTGGTGGATTTGAATCTCCCTGGGAATGCATCTGTAGAGGCCTTAATTGGACTAAATGCGAATCTTCGATTTCACATCATTTGACCATCAATGAAATTCGCAGTTTTCAAGCGTTGGTTTGTAAGGATTAGATCTTTAGACAACAGAAAGATTGAGCAGGGAAGAAATATTTACTTTTCAACTAGATTTGACAATATTGAAATAGTCCAGAAAAATTCCAGAAATCACAGTGAACGTCTCACACTATCAGAAGCACTTCATATCAAATAGAATCTAAATTTTCTGAATAGGAATGATGGACTAAAACAGAATCTGACCTGGTTACAGCACTTCCCTCCCCATGAAGTGACAAAATCAACACGAATGTGATAAGCAAGTTCACTACGTAAACACACACTACTTTTATAATTTTACACACTGATCAAATCCAACAATCTAAACTTGGTTTTGTTATCTTTACCAAATGACCAACTTGACAACAAAAAATGAACTCAGACTGACGAACGATAATCAATTTAGTAAATTTTGTTTCGATATCATAACAGACGTACTGTTACTTTTGTTATTTGGTTTAGTGATATTCATTGTGATTTTGACTTTGATTACGTCCCTTTAACTTCACCTAGTACACGCATTGAGCGCGCCAAGCCATATCGTCTCTTGGTGAGTGGGTCAAATGAAAACCTGAAATCAGTCCATGAAGTGTTTGACAGTTGGTTTGAGCCACACAGAGAGGTGTAGATTGTTGAATTTGTGTACTCAGGATGCTAAGATTTGATGAATGCAAACTATTTGTGATATGACTGTAAATCGTTCTCAGTGACGCAAATTCACCCGCTTTACTTGATTTCCCTTGTCCAGTAAACTCTCATGGTTTTTCTCACATTTCAGCTTATCATAGTTCTTAGAATCTCCTTCTTTTATCCCTTTTATCTGCCTTTTTGGCTGTTTGGAGTGCAGAAGATTGATCCGTTGCACGTTTGTGTGAGGATTACTGAATCGGAACTCAATCAGATACTCACAGGCTAGACTAAAGCCTAATGAGATCTGATTGAATACAAAATATTCCACCCTTTCATATGTATTCATTTATTTTGTGGTATTAAGCTGTGTATTAATTTATCCAGTCCCCATGGGCATGCTAAATTTCAAATGAATTACTAATACGTTCAGTGTGTGGTCGTGAAAGAAGGCGATATGCTGAAGGAATTGAACAGCGATTAGGCACAAATTGAGGAGACATACAGCTGACATACCTTCATGAGTTGGACCCTAAATGCTAAGTGGTTTTCTGGGCGTCCGAGCGACACAGTGAAAAGATCATGCCAGGAGAGGAAAATAAGCTTGTGAGAAGTTGTGGATCCAGCTGAAATTCAAAGCAAAAAGGCGAGAGAACTGCAGTTGTGTTGCTGGAGGAAGCAACAAGAAAATAATAATATCCAATTTTAGTTAACAAAAAAAAAGATTTAATTAACAGCCAGACAGATATGATGTAAAATGTGTTAATTAATATGCTAATTTATTTTTTAATCGTTTTTTAAATGAATACTTTAATTTATTAAAACACTTTGGACAAGTATGCGTGCAGACAGTCCATATAGTCTTTGTCGGGAAGGAAAATCAGAACAATCAGAAATGTAGCTGACGTCAATTATTGTAAATGTCTGTATGCTACTCCGTTTAATTGTTTTCTCTTCAAATCCTAAATTTCAGACGTAAGTGATATTTTCTCCTTCAGCAATGGTTCCAAAAAGAAGTTAGCTCATTTACTCGCCTTCAAAAGGATCAAAGCTTATAATGTAAAATACCCACTTACCCATCAATTTAAAAATTATCATGGAAAATACAGTGAGAGTAATTCTTTTCCCTATGACGTTACCACAATTCAACACGCTAAGATTCAAAAGTCTAGATGGTATCATCCTTTCTGAAACACAAGATGTCTGGTACATGTAGAGTTTGAGTAAGCATAACAAAGTAGAACTTGAAAGAGTTTTCTAATAACCCTAACAGGTGCTTTCACCACTGTCATGCAATGAATTTAGGCGCAGACGTTGTGTTGATGAAAGACTTTTTAAACGCACTGACCTAATGTACTCAGTTATATGTTTCACAGAGTAGAAATAACTGTCGGTCTCAAATGTAAAC